>SJYA01003270.1:1071351-1238321 GCA_006410615.1 Neotragus moschatus
CTCCCCCGTCCCTGGGATTCTCCAGGCAAGAACACTGGAGTGGGTTGCCATTTCCTTCTCCAATGAATTTTGAAAGTGAAAAGGGAAAAGGGAAGTCGCTCAGTCGTGTCTGACTCTCCGTGACCCCATGGACCGAGGCTTACCAGGCTCCTCTGTCCATGGGATTTTCCAGGCAAGAGTACTGGAGTGGGGTGCCATCGCCTTCTCCGTGCTACCTCCTAGGGTGAGAAATTTTAGGTAGGGGCAGTCTTTGGAAACACTGAATTGAGAGCAAGGAACTCTCCAGGTATTTGGGACTTTCTTCTTTATGCTGATGGATAGTAGAGAAGCCATGTGAATGTCAGCGTTTCTCTAATCATGACATAGTGAATGCTTGGCTCTCAGAAGACACTGATAAGTTTCTGGCAAAAAAAAAAAGAGGGGGGAGATCTGTGGTGGAAAACATTTGGAGAAATTGCCTACTCTACCATCTTCTTGGAAACGTACAAAGCCTATTGGCATATTAGAACATAAAAGCTTTTTTCTTCTTCCCCATGGAACTATCATCACACCCAGTTTGGAAAATGCAGAAGTCAGTAGAGCTCTCCTGAACAGCAGATGAGAATTAGGGAAACTGACTTAACTTCTAAGTCCTGAATTTTTTCAGGAGTCAACAATTTCAACTATCCTTTTAAGCTGCCTCCATTTCTCTCTGCCTAATTCCTTCTTTTCAATCCACTTCAGTAAGGAAAATGGATGTGACATCCTGAACATTTTTATATTGCAAAGAGATCTGGGCAGAATGGATGTGACATCCTGAATTTTTTTTATATTACAAAGAGATCTGGACAGAATCCTAAGGTGATGGAAGATCTGGGTGTCCCTGAAACCCCAGGGCTGGGGGCCCCACATAGCTTTCAGGTAACTGGGCTCATGGCCACATGTCCTTCTGGCATGGTTCCTGGGCTGGAGGCTATAAAGGGCCAGAAACAGATCTGTAGGCGTTCCCATCCGTCGCTCCTCACCCAGCCCCTCCGTTACAAATGAGCTGACCTGTGATGGAGACCAGACCCATGTGGAAAACAGCTGGCCACCAAGAATTTGTCAGCTAAGCTCCAAACAGGCAAGCACACTCAGCCCTTGAAGACTCCGGTCCCTCATGAATCAACGCGCTCCCACATAGACGTCTTTCACAAAAGGCATGCATATAAATCCCCAAATCGCAAGCATCGCAGCTCCAGTGTTCCTGGCATCTGGGGTTGACAGCTTCCTGACACAAAGCCATCAGGTAAACCTGTGAGACTTACTAGCTTTCTGACCACATGGAGATTTATGAATATGCCAAATAGCCTTAAAGAAGCCAGCCCAGTGGCTGCTGTATTAAGGTGCAGTGTCTAAAACNAGTGTGGGAGACCTGGGTTTGATCCCTCGGTTGGGAAGATCCCCTGGAGGAGGGTGTGGCAACCCATTCCAGTATTGTTGCCTGGAGAATCCCATGGACAGAGGAGCCTGGTGGGCTACAGTCCATGGGGTCATGAAAAATCAGACATGACTGAGCAACTAAGCACACAGCACAGCAGCCGTAACTCAGGTCTGCGAGGCCTTAAGTAACTCCTTGCATCCCTTTTGGCCTATTTCCTCACCTGCAAAATCTGCCAAAGCTTTTCTCTGGGGACGCTCTTCACCACAGACCCACAGCCTGGAGGCACATACAGCAGAGCTCACACCAGGAAATGAGAGCAACTGTGTCTCGCAGCTGCCTTTGCCATGCCTCACACCGGCCCTCTTGGGGTTGGTGGGACCTGATAGCTGAATGAGAACCATTTCCACAGTCAGTTGGGCTAAGCAGAATGTTTCCCCATTGGTGCGGGCTGCTGAGTCCTTTCAGGGTGTTGGGTCAGGATATCGAGTCAGCCCCACTGGGGTCTCAGTGCTGGCTCCGCTTCTCATGAGCTGAATGATATGGACAACCATCTTGAACTCTCTGTTTTTGATATTCATGCCTGATGGGGTTGCTGTAGGATGAATTCTGATAATGCACAGAAAGCCCTCAACATAGTGCCTGACCCAGAATAGCTATCATTTATTGAGCTCTTGGGGCTTCCCCCCTCTGTGCCTCAGCTGTAAAAATATCCCCCTGCAGTGCAGAAGATGCAGGTTCAATCCCTGGGTTGGGAAGATCCCCTGGAGAAGGGCATGGCAACCCACTCCTGTACTCTTGCCTGGAGACTCCCATGGGCAGAGGAGCCTGGTGGGCTATAGTCCATGGGGTCGCAAAGAATCGGATACAACTGAAGCGATCTAGCAGGCACACATATATTCAGCACTTACTATTATTATACATTTGACCGACAGTTACAGAGCTCTTACTGCATGCCAGATTCTAGGCTGAGCTGAGATACAATGGAGAATGAAGGCACCCCAGGGTGAAAGAACCCCGGAGTTTAGAGGGGAGCAGGATACATAAGTGGGCGATTAGAGCACAGTATGAAGAGTCACAACCTGGAGATGAACCAGGAATGCTGCAGGAGTGCCCGGAAGGACTACCCAGCTGAGCCTGGGCATCCGGACATGCTCCTGGAGGAGGCAGCATCTCCCTGAGACCTGAAGGACGGGCAGGGGTGTTCGTTCGTGCAACCACACTCTTGAACTACTCTGGGATTCTTCTTCCTCTGCTGTAGATCGCAAGGCCCAAGGCACTGCAGGCGTTCAGGACACACATCCTCTCATTCTAAGGGTCAGGGAGACCACACCCAGAGAACCCTTTCTGCCTCCCTTGTGTGTTGAGATAGAGTTTTTCGAGATAAATGAGGCAGTCTGCCAAGAGTATTTNCACAGCAGCCGTAACTCAGGTCTGCGAGGCCTTAAGTAACTCCTTGCATCCTTTTTGGCCTATTTCCTTACCTGCAAAATCTGCCAAAGCTTTTCTCTGGGGACGCTCTTCACCACAGACTCACAGCCTGGAGGCACACACAGCAGAGCTCACACCAGGAAATGAGAGCAACTGTGTCTCGCAGCTGCCTTCGCCATGCCTCACACCGGCCCTCTTGGGGTTGGTGGGACCTGATAGCCGAATGAGAACCATTTCCACAGTCAGTTGGGCTAAGCAGAATGTTTCCCCATTGGTGCGGGCTGCTGAGTCCTTTCAGGGTGTTGGGTCAGGATATCGAGTCAGCCCCACCGGGGTCTCAGTGCTGGCTCTGCTTCTCATGAGCTGAGTGATATGGACAACCATCTTGAACTCTCTGTTTTTGATATTCATGCCTGATGGGGTTGCTGTAGGATGAATTCTGATAATGCACAGAAAGCCCTCAACATAGTGCCTGACCCAGAATAGCTATCATTTATTGAGCTCTTGGGGCTTCCCCCCTCTGTGCCTCAGCTGTAAAAATATCCCCCTGCAGTGCAGAAGATGCAGGTTCAATCCCTGGGTTGGGAAGATCCCCTGGAGAAGGGCATGGCAACCCACTCCTGTACTCTTGCCTGGAGACTCCCATGGGCAGAGGAGCCTGGTGGGCTATAGTCCATGGGGTTGCAAAGAATCGGATACAACTGAAGCGATCTAGCAGGCACACATATATTCAGCACTTACTATTATTATACCTTCGACCGACAGTTACAGAGCTCCTACTGCATGCCAGATTCTAGGCTGAGCTGAGATACAATGGAGAATGAAGTCACCCCAGGGTGAAAGAAACCCGGAGTTTAGAGGGGAGAAGGATACATAAGTGGGCGATTAGAGCACAGTGTGAAGAGTCACAACCTGGAGATGAACCAGGAATGCTGTAGGAGTGCCCGGAAGGACTGAGCCTGGGCATCCGGACATGCTCCTGGAGGAGGCAGCATCTCCCTGAGACCTGAAGGACGGGCAGGGGTGTTCGTTCGTGCAACCACACTCTTGAACTACTCTGGGGTTCTTCTTCCTCTGCTGTAGATCGCAAGGCCCAAGGCACTGCAGGCATTCAGGACACACATCCTCTCATTCTAAGGGTCAGGGAGACCACACCCAGAGAACCCTTTCTGCCTCCCTTGTGTGTTGAGATAGAGTTTTTCGAGATAAATGAGGCAGTCTGCCAAGAGTATTTGTTATTAATCTTTACGTAAAGTCCAAGCAAAGGAGTTAGCCTTCATTCCTTTTCCATTGCTTCCTCTTTTGTCAGTTGCTCGTACTGCTACACTCGTCATCACCAGCATCCTTACCAATGTAGTTCTGCTCCCCTGCTTTGGGAGGGGTTGGGGCGGGGCAGTCATGGTGGGAAGCCCCCCGCTGTGCAGGGTAGGGAGGGCACGTGGCCCCGTGTTTTCTCTCCTCCCTGACTCCCTCAGCCTCCTAGTCCAGTTCAACTCTCTAGTTCCCACTCAGTCTCAGCCCCGTGTGGAGGCATACATAGCTGTGTTTTTACCACCAGGACTCTGGCCCAGAGGGGGCGTTTAGCCAGCACGGAGTCTTCCTGGGAGGCAGGAAGTGTGGTCAGTGCTAGAATTCACTGTGTCCACCCTAGAGCTGAGCCTTCCTGGATGCCCAGGGAACAAGCGTGCTGGAGGTGTCTGCTGATGTCAGGCCTTGAACACAAACCTGTCTGCCTCGCGCAAGGTGGCTTGGTAAAGCTTGCTCTTATCCTTGCTGGTCAGTTACACCTACAGCTCAGTGTTTTCTTTAGAGGCTTCCTCGAAGGCCAGCAGTAATAGGACAGCCATTACTTGAATGATCGCTCCTCTTTTCTCTAATCTTCTAAGTCACCGGGCAGGGAGGGGGGCTGCCTGTGGCCACCTCTGCCGGCTCCTGGGTCCTGATGAGCTGAGAGAGGAGGTGACACGGAAGCGCACTCTGTGGCTTTCGGCACTGTGGTGCTCGGGACTGGCAGGTCTAGACGCACTCTTCCTGTCTCTCCCTCAGAGAACCCGCTTGCTTGCTTTAGGGTGTCAGCTGTGCCCGGCCTACAGGCCTGCCCCCACCGGGGCCGCAGGTCGGGAGGGGAGAAGGCTGGGGGGCTTCTCTCAGCCGCACGTCTCTCCCTGCCCCCCAGGAGCGGCCAGGCGGACCTGGCGGCCATCTACTACGAGCGGGTCGACGTGGAAGGCCACCACTACGGGCCCTCGTCACCACAGAGGAAGGACGCCGTGAAGGCCGTGGACACCGTGATGGCGTACATGACCAAGTGGATCCAGGTGACCAGAAGCCCGGCTCCCCTCTGTCCCTGTCCTCCATCTCCTGGACTGTCCCAGCCCTTTGCATCGCCCTCCTTACTCTGAGAGCTGACTGGGCCAGCTCGAGGGTCTGGAGGTGAGGGGGTAGGTTTTCTTTTTCTTCATACAGTGAAAGTCACTCAGTCGTGTCCAGCTCTTTGCGACCCCACGGACTATACCGTCCCTGGAACTCTCCAGGCCAGAATACTGGAGTGGGTAGCCTTTCCCTTCTCCAGGGGATCTTCCCAACCCAGGGATTGAACCCAGGTCTCCTGCATTGCAGGCAGTCTTCACCAGCTGAGCTCCCAGGGAAACTTTTCTTTGTATAGTGTCTCCCAAACACCGCAAGATCCCCTGTGAACAGCCAGGCCAGTGGCACTGAAGTGACCTGATCTGCATGGCCGCCTGGCTCAGCGGGTGAGATGGGCCGATGCTTTACCCCAGGCCTATCAGTCCGGTCACCAGGTCGCCGTGGGCATCAAAACCATGCCTTGATTCTCTCCCTGACTCTGCCACACCCTTACTGAATGACTTTAAGCAAAGTATTATTTCTTAATTTTATTTTTTTATGGCAGTATAGTTGATTTGAAATATGCTAATTTCAGGTGTACAGCAAAGTGATTCAGTCACACACACACACACACACACACACGTATATTGTTCTTTTTCATTATAGGCTATTACAATGGATTGAATATAGTCCCATGAATTTTTACAGTATTCCCAGGTGGCCCAGTGGTATAAAGAATACACTTGCCAAACAGGAGCCTCAGGAGACTTGGGTTCGATCCCTGAGTCAGAAAGATCCCCTGGAGGAGGGCATGGCAACCCACTCCAGTATTCTTGCCTGGTGAATCCCATGGACAGAGGAGCCTGGTGGGCCACAGTCCATGGGTTTGCAAAGAGTTGGACATGACTTACTGACTAAACCACCACTACCACCTTATATTCACTTTATATACAGTAGTGTATATGTTAATCCCAACCTCCTAATTTATCCTTCTCCTTCCACTTTCCCCTTTGGTAGCCGTAAGTTTGGTTTCTATGCCCATGAGTCTCATTCTGTTTTGTAAATAATTTCATTTGAAGCATTTTTTTAAGATTCCACATAAAAATGATATCATATGATATTTGACTTTCTCTGTCTGACTTAAAGTATTAATTTTTAAAATTTTCCTGGGCTTAATTTTTCAAACGTGTGTAAAATGGGAAGTGATAGTCGTCATATTTCCCGCGTGAGTATGTTGCAAGCCGCAAAAAGGATGAAAACCGGCTGGCTACCTTAAAAACCTGGAGCCTGTGTGTATTACGTTCAGCATGGGCTCCCGGGCTCCCCTCCCCAAAGTGCTTCTGCTACGATTTTGAGCCGTGTTGCATCAAGGCAGACAATTAGACGATTGAATTCAGAACTGAGGATGAACTCTTTCTCCTAAAGCCCGTAAGTTAAGTAAGGTCATTTTGGGACGGTCAGGTACACACTGTTATATTTAAAGCGGATAACCAACAAGAACCTACTGTATAGACAGGGAAGCCTTCTCAGTGTTAGGTGGCAGTCTGGATGGGAGGGGAGTTTGAGGGTAGAGTGGATACATGTATCCATGGCTGAGTCCCTTCACTGTTCACCTGAAACTATCATAACATTGTTAATTGGCTATACCTCAGTACAAAATGAATGTTTTTGGTGTGAAAAAAATTAAAAAGAAAATGAAAACACCTCTTTGCAAGAGAGCCAGTGTTGAGACGGCCCTTCTCTGGACGCCGTCCTGACCGCCTCTCCTGCCCCCCATCCGCCCCCCCAGGAACGGGAGCTGCAGGACGACCTTAACGTCATCATCTTCTCAGATCACGGGATGACTGACATTTCCTGGATAGACAAAGTGATTGAGCTGGATAACTATATCAACCTCCGTGACCTGCAGCAGCTGAAGGGGCGAGGGCCTGTTGTGAGCCTGTGGCCAGCCCCCGAGAAGCATTCTGAGGTAAGAAGGGTGGGTGGTGGGCCGAGCTGAGGGGGACAGGGGTGTCTGTGCTGCGTCTTTATCAGTAGTTTCAAGGCGGAAACGCCGGGCAACCTCGGGATGCCAGGATTCTGGAGACAGATGACCCACCTGGCCCCTCCCTTGCCAGGTGACCTCTGTCCAGCGGTTCATCCTCCTGTGTCTTCTCTAGTCTGAGATGAGCTCGGAACGTTAGTGGCTCTGAAGCGAGACGAAGGATGTGCAGTGCTCAGCTTGCCAAGGGCTCAGCCCCTAACAGGGCTGCTTTCTTCTTGGGCGACGCGCAGCACGTGTCAGGCACAGCTGGGCACAGTGGATGCCCGCACTGGGTGCTCTTCCCTGGACGAAAGCGGCCAGTCTGGTCTGTTCCCATCAGGGCACAGGGAGAGGGTGACCAGTGAGCCCGGGCTGAGGCTGCACGTGGCACAGGTTGGCCAGGGATGGGACTCCAACCCTCAGCAGCTGAGCGGCTCCCTGACCAGCCTTCCTGCTGCATCTCTGTCCTGCCTGGGAGCTGGTAGCATCGTCGCCACCCTCCTGGGTGACTCTGAAGCACGAGAAGCTTGCTGGGCCCACGGCAGGGACTGTGGACGGTCACCAGGGACAGTGATCACCCCTGGAGAGCGCCATTCCCAAGAGGGTGTGGCAGTCCTTGCCCCTGGGAACTGGGCACCTGGGATGGCAAGACCCCCACTCACCTGTCCCTCCAAACAATACTTCCATTTGAGTGGCTGGCACAGCACACTGAGGAGCTAAAGAAGCAAGTGGCCCCTCTGGCTGACTGCTTGGCCCCGTGTGGCCTGGTCGTCTCCCAGTGCTGGCCCTGGGGCTTCTGCCCTCTCCTGGAGAGAATTGTTGTCTTCCTCCAGGGGTCCCACGCCACCTGCAGTGGGGGCACCACCCACAGGGAGCCAGGAATGGGCCTCAGCTGGGCCTGGCACTTCCACCCACCCTCACGGCA
Source organism: Neotragus moschatus (assembly GCA_006410615.1). NCBI lineage: Eukaryota > Metazoa > Chordata > Mammalia > Artiodactyla > Bovidae > Neotragus > Neotragus moschatus. Next base: position 1,079,476 of record SJYA01003270.1, read on the forward strand.
GTTGTATGGTTGGTGTTGATGGAGCGCTGGTGCAGGCTCAGAGGGAGGGGGGTGGTGTCTTCCTTTTTGGCCCAGAGAGAGACCCCCACTCCCAACCCTGCCTGCTCCCTCCCACCTAAGAATCTGAGATCTGTCTGTGTGGGGTTGAGGAACACGGTGTCCACAAAGCTGTTCCCCCAGCCTCATCCCCTCCCCTCACAGATGCCCCATGGTCAGCAAATGCAGGCATTCAGCATGTGTGCTCAGCATTCCCGTGAACTCCGTAAGTGTGAAACTGACAAGAATGCTTTCCACGCTGGCAGCTCCCACAGTCAATGGCTTCTTGCAAAGAAGTTCTGCTTCGCGGGCATGGAGCACCATCCATGTCTCCAACTTGGTACCTGGGCCTCAGGATGCCAGAGCATCAGCGGCTCGCAAGCTGGGAAGAGCTTCTCGCTTCCAATGTGGTGTGTACGTCAGGCAGGTGCAAGCTGCCTAAAGCAGCTGGTGGACTATTCAGGAGCAGGGGCTGTGTTTGGGTGACATGATGGACACAAGAGTTTGTGAGACCCCCTGCGTGCCATCGGAGTTTCCACTTATCTAAAATCTTTCTGGCGATGCACCCTCCTTTCCTTAAGAATTACGGGTTTTCTAATATAGAAAATCATAATTCCCAGGGCCATTAGAAACTCTCTACCAAGTAGCCTAAAGACTCATTAGTTTCCAGAGTTGAGTGGATAAACTCAATTTTCTATTCAGGTCTACCCAGGAATGATTGCCTGACTTGGCTAAGCCCCAAAGAATCAACATCAGCCAGTTGATCTTAATTTTAGCCATACAGATTTAGGCTGCTGCTAAATACTGAAAATACATACAGGGTTCACGTCTTCATCAGATCAGCAGTATAATTAATGGCAAACAGTTACTAGTACTTTTTTTTTTTTTTTTGGCCACGTGGCATGTGGGATCCTAGTTCCCCGACCAGGGTTCGAACTCAAGCCCCCCCCTACTTTGGAAGCATGGAGCCCTAACCACTGGACTGCCAAGGACATCCCTACTAGTTCTTTTAGAATCAGGTGGGACATGCTTTAGGTCTAATCAAAGAATAAATGCACTTCTTTGATCTTGCGGGTATTTAATGCCAGGCAGACCAATTTATCATTCATATTTTAATTTTGCTATAGTATTTTTGACATAAGTAAGTTTTTATAAGAGGATCCTCTCTGCCAGGATATATGGTCATATATATGTAAGAAAGAGAATGCAAGCCTGGCCCTTCTTGGCTCTCTTCACAGATATATAACAAAGTGAGGCGAGTGGAGCACATGACTGTCTACGAGAAGGAAGACATTCCGAGCAGGTTCTACTACAAGAAAGGGAAGTTTGTTTCCCCTCTGACCCTAGAGGCTGATGAAGGATGGTTCATAACTGAGGTAAACATAAAACACATGACAAGACATCCATGATACAAATTCTATCAAACAGCCAAAGGTAAATAATCACTCACCTTTTCCTCTTGAAAATGTTCGTTTTTTACCCAAGTCTCTCATCAGCTGCGTTATTTCCTTCTTGAGAGAATTGAAAGGCTTGGTCAGCTGACTGCAGATGCAAACGGGAGGCTCCGACCCAGAGCCACGGTTTAGACTTCGTGGCTCCAGACTTGTTGTATTTTAACAAACGGGCCTTAACTCAATTACCCAGGCTTACAATGTAACCTATTCAGTTGAAAGCGGGACAATTACTGCAAACCCAAGCAATTGCTTTAGGGCAGCGAAGAGCCAGGAGAGGCTCCACTTTGCTTTCACCTTAAAGAGCAGTGACTGGCAAACAAAAGTCCGCAGGCAGGTCCAGGTCTCGGGTTTGCCAACTTGATTTTACAGAGCTTCTCTTGCCTTCTGAGTCCAAACCCTAATTACCTGATGCCCTAAAGACCTCAGCAGCCTTCCCCTTGTCTGCCCGGACACTGTGCTCGTTAGGCTCTTGCATCAGCTTTGATACCTGGCCAGATGGGACAGCCCACCCCCCACCCTCTTCCAGGGGAATCTGCGGTCGAGTGTACAGTCGGTTCCCAGACAAGGCCTGAGTCGTCCGTATGAATTTGAAGCTGGGTTGCAAACTGATCAGACTAGAGGGTAAAAGGGAGTGGCAGATGTTGGCACAGGAGGGTCACTGTACAGTTGAATTTGAGGTTACGCATCTGTAGATTCAAACAACTGCAAATCAGAAATATTCCAGGGGGAAAAGATTCCCGAAAGTTCCAAACAGCAAAGCTTGAATTTGCGTGTTGGCGACTATTTACATCACATTTCCATTATATTTATAGCTATTTATATCACATTGCATTGCCTGCGGTATCGTAAGTAATCTAGAGATGATTTAAGATACACAGGAGAATGTGTGTCCTTATCTGCAAATGCTGTGCTGTTTTGTATAAGAGACTTGAGCATCCACGGATTTTGGTACCCAAGGGGGGGTCATGGAAACAGTTCCCTGTGGACACTAAGGGATGATTATATCACACCTAAGACTGGTATTTAATCTGCCAGAGTGAGGGTAGGTGGCCATCAGCAGAAATACTGATCAGGCAAATGAATGGACATCTAGGGACTCAGGTGTGGAAAACGGGGATTCCCTGATGTGAACTGCAGTTCACAAAGATGGTTCTGAGCTTCCTAGCAGCCAACTCAGAGTAAAGTGCAATGAATATACAGTATATATTACTGTAACTCAAGGTGTATGTAACAAAAACATAAATGTTTCTTTGGAAAATCATGGCAGTCCCTGGTTCCCTTAAGAAAAATTTAGATATCTTTCGGTCAGTCTTTTGTTGTACCTTAGTCTCCTAGACCGAAGAAGGCAATGGCACCCCACTCCAGTACTCTTGCCTGGAAAATCCCATAGACAGAGGAGCCTGGTAGGCTGCAGTCCATGGGGTTGCTAAGAGTCAGAGACGACTGGGCGAATTCACTTTCACTATTCACTTTCATGCATTGGAGAAGGAAATGGCAACCTACTCCAGTGTTCTTGCCTGGAGAATCCCAGGGACGGGGGAGCCTGGTGGGCTGCCATCTATGGGGTCACACAGAGTGGACACGACTGAAGCGACTTAGCAGCAGCAGCAGTCTCCTAGACTGAATATCTTAATCATTTTACTATCTTTGAATTTACAGATTTTTATTTTCAAGATTCACATATGAAAATAATAATGATTCTTAGATTTAATAATCTAAGGATTTTAATTCCTAGTTAAAATTTATAATTTTATAATTCATAAATTATAATTTTAAAAGTTATAATTTCTAATTTTAATTTATAATTTATAGTATTAATTAAATACTTAGATTTAATATTGGGGTTTTACTCTATCTTCTGAAAAATCCTAAAAGCGAGCACCCATTCTTTCCCTGCTTAGATTTTTTTTTCTTTTATGTCTCCCTGCTGTTTACTAAACTCACTTGACTACAGAGAATTGAAAACGTCGCTCTATGCCCCTGTTGCTGCTCTGTGCCAGGGCTATTAATCTACTCCCATTCTTATTTGCAAAATCTCTCCCCACGTGGTGACAGAATGCTGTGTTTGCTCTGTAACCTCCGTACCAGTGCCCAGCGAGGGATCTTGGTTTGCATCTGCAGCGGGACAGTTTCTCAGCTTTAAAAGCAGCTGCTCTGAGTCTAGGTTTGGCTAGCAGAGGAGCCTTTTTTTCCTTTCTGGCTTAAATATGAAAACAGCTGAGTCAGACAAATTGCTGCTGGTTGGGGCCAATAAAACAGAATCCCATCTTTCCTTCCTTTTTCCCTACAACAGCCATCCCATAAACATGCAAGATTTGGTTTCCTTGGCAAAAATGCCCTTCCCATATAAACACCAACTTTTGGCCACCAACTTAAGTTCTGCAGGCTCTTAGGCAGCTGCTCCAACAGGAAGATGCCATTGAGTTCTGTTTTTTTTTTTTTTTTAAAGGTTGCTTGGAGAGCTGTCACTGAAAAAGATAAAGGCAGGGAAACAGATTGACTTTGTCACCTGGAATGGCACCATTATCCTGACGTTATAAAAGCAAGGCCCCTTGCCCAGTGGCTCCCACGGTTTGTTTTTCATCGTGAGAGTTAATATACAGACTGGATTTCCAACTAATGCCAGTACCTTCTCTGGCCTCCTGTCCTACAGGGGCAGGAAGCTGAATGTGTTCATTTTCCCAGAAGACTAACCATGAAGCAGCAGAAAAGAAAAAAAAAACAAAAAAACCCAGGCCACCTGCCTAGGTTAAGCCCCAGACAGTCACACCTGCCAGACTCCTTTCTTCAAGCATGGAAACAGGGCTTCCTGAAAGGTGCCTCCACGCCTCTATCTCCCTAAGACCTGGTCACCATCCTCTGTAAACCCTCTCTTTGCATGGATCACAGCGTCACTGGAGCTTTTGAGCCATGCACATGGCTGCACTCACCAAGCCCCAGCCCATGGGGTTTCCCCACAGATCTTTTCATCCACCCATGCTCTGCATCCATCCCTCCACTAGGGGGCACTTAGTAAGGGGCTGGGCAGGCTGTGTGCAGGCTGCTCAGTCGTGTCGACTCTTATTGACCCTTTGGACTATAGCCCACCAGGTTCCTCTGTCTATGGGGTTCTCCAGGCAAGAGTACCGGAGTGAGTTGCCAGTTCCCTCCTCCAGGGGATCTTCCCAGCCCTGGGATTGAACCGATGTCTCCTGTGTCTCCTGCATTGCAGGCAGATTCTTCACCCACTGAGCCACTGGAGTTGTCATGATGTCTAGGGTGGTCCAGGGGCGGGTGGACACCTCAGCTGTCCCCGGTCCCTACTCAGCTTCAGGGGGTGATTCCCACAGCCTCTCCTGGACAGTGTCCCCCTCCTGACACTGCGCTCAGAAAGGCGGCCAGATGTGGCCAGAAGCTGGTGAAAGATCATGAGACGTGGAGCTGCACTGTGGATCCTCCGGACTCTCATCTGCGTGGAGAGAAATGCAGCAAATGCAGGCTTCAGCTTCCAAAAAAAAGGCCCATATTGGTCTCCGGAGGAAAGATTTATTTCAAAAACCGGCAAAGGATATGAAATGCCAGGCTCAATTCTCAGGCCTGGGATTGAGCAGCAGTTAGGCCCCAGGCCCGAAATACTTGGGAAAATCAAGACAAGCTGGAGAGCGTGGCTCCTGAGTTTTAGCGGCAGCCGGAGCGGTTTCCCGCGGGCCTGAGGTGTGGGAGGTCCAGGATGCCTGTGTCGGGGGCTGGAAGCCGCTTGCCTTCTTGCGACCAGGGTCATCACTGTAAGCCGTCGGAGGGCACGCGATGCCCGCCTCACCCTTGGCGGGCTTCAGGAAGCACGATCTTGGGGGAAAGAAGTAGAAGGAAACTCACTCACTGGGCGCCCTGCTCCAGCTCTTCTCTCTTCTGTGAGGAATTCTGCCGCCTCTGGGCCCTGCTGCTCCTGCTGTTCTGCATTGCCCAATTTCCAGAATGAGGCTGTGCATGGCAGTGGGCTTGCCAGGGTGAGACCAGGGGCTGGGGCCTAAGACATTAAATTCTGTTTTAGAAAGAAGTGGCCTTCTAAGATGGAGAAACAGTTAGGGGGACTTGTTTTTGCACCATTGTGGCAAACACACATCTGAGGGTCTGTGACCACTGCTCCTGAGGGCTCTGAGGAGTCACCCCACAGGAAGCCTCTCGGGAGGAGGGTTTAAAATGGTGATGCCACAAACCCTGAGACACGGCGCTTTGTCACCTAGCTCGACCTTAACCCTGGCAGCAAAACCCTGGAGCCAGCCAAACCGTGCCCCCTTCCACAAGAGTCCTGACTGAGGCCTCTCCCAAGACATCACCGGGTGCCTTTTCCAGCCTGAGATGCTGTGAGCTTATTGCACTGTGGAGGGCAGGGGAAGCTCCTGTTACAACCCTGTCCTAGGGGAATAAGGTCGATTTCCTTTGTATTAGGCCCGTCACACGCCTTAGACAGGGGTTCACATGTTACTGATTTTAATTGGACCTGATTTCACCTTTGCTCCCCAGCACCCTAGACACGGGGTGAGAGGCCTCATCCAGAGAGAAGGAGGGGACACGCGGGTCCCTGACCTCACTTCTCAGCAGGAATTACACTTTCAGGGGCTGACATGAGGGATGGCAGTCAAGATGTGTAACCATCAGTGAACCTGGCACCGGCCAACGATACTGGAAAAGCCAGTCGGCCGCCATGATTCCTCTTTGGAAAGCACCCCGTGTGAGGGACTCCAAGCCTGACTCTGCACCCACAGCGGCTGAAACACAGACTCAGTGTGGCAACCAGCGTAAGACGAAGCATTCTCAGGAAAGGACAGATAGTCGTTGAACACAGCCCGGGATAAATGCCAGGTGAAAGACTCCCAGCGGTTTCCTGGCTGGACGATGGATTCCAGCCATCTAGGGGATGACTATTAAACAGACAGGGTCGCTGCCTTACCCATCTGCGAACCCAAACGCCCAAAGTGAGACTCGGGATAAATTCAGGGTGCTGTGTGCACAACCAGGCTTGGGATCCAGCAGTGTAGACAGTGAGTTTCCAGGGAAAGACGGGAGAGGAGGTCACCAGGCAGAGCAGGGCCACACAGACAAGGCCCCCACCAGCACCTGTGGTCAGGGGACAGAACCCACGGAGGACGGATTTCCCCTCCTCAGCCATCNCACCGGCCAACGATACTGGAAAAGCCAGTCGGCCGCCATGATTCCTCTTTGGAAAGCACCCCGTGTGAGTGACTCCAAGCCTGACTCTGCACCCACAGCGGCTGAAACACAGACTCAGCGTGGCAAAGAGCGTAAGAAGAAGCATTCTCAGGAAAGGACAGATAATCGTTGAACACAGCCCGGGATAAATGCCAGGTGAAAGACTCCCAGCGGTTTCTTGGCTGGACGATGCATCCCAGCCATCTAGGGGATGACTATTAAACAGACAGGGTCGCTGCCTTACCCACCTGCGAACCCAAACACCCAAAGTGAGACTCGGGATAAATTCAGGGTGCTGTGTGCACAACCAGGCTTGGGATCCAGCGGTGTAGACAGTGAGTTTCCAGGGAAAGACGGGAGAGGAGGTCACCCAGGCAGAGCAGGGCCACACAGATAAGGCCCCCACCAGCACCTGTGGTCAGGGGACAGAACCCACGGAGGACGGATTTCCCCTCCTCAGCCATCAGGAGAGGAGTCATTTTGGGGTGTGAGGCGAGAGCTGGCATCCAGGTGTTTTCCCAGATCTGGTGACCCTCCTGCCTCCTCAGGAATCATTTTCTCTGTGGCTTAGCTACTGTTTTCTGATCTGCACCCAGGGAAAATTGAAAGGAGCCGATGAGAACAGCACGTGCTAATATAGTCTCCAAATGCAACAGTCCAAAGTGAGTAAATGCTGGACAGTTCAGCAAAGCAAGTGCCTCAGCCACAGACAGACAGCAGTGACTGCAGACCGTCCAGGCCACCCTCTGCTTCTCCTTGGCCTTCCATCACTCCTGTCACCCTGACCCTCCTTCCCAGCGCCACCCCTATTTCTGACTGTGCCCCCACCCCACCCCCGACAGCTCAGCTCAGCTCTAGAAAGGAATCCAAAAATGCCGAGGCAAAGAGATGGGTCCTGGCAAGTGCCGAACAAACTTCATTAACTGGTTTGCTGATCTGGGGTGTAAACAGTGAAGGCTACTTTTTTGTTGTTGTTGCTAACGCCACAGATGAATGAGACAAAGATCTAGTCTAGAAACCAAAACACTCATCTCACAAGTAATTGCCTGGCTTCCCCAGTTCAGCAAGCTTCTGGCAGGCATTTGGTGGCGGGCTGGTAGTGGAGTGAGGCATCAAAAATACAAGGCAGGCAGCAAATACTAGAACATACATCTATAAACACAGTAACAGCCGCTCCGCAGTGTTGCTCCTGGGGAAAGGTTTCCGAGTCCTTCCCATTGGAAACGATGAGCTAGTTTAGGGGCTCATAAATGGGGGGTCCTGGCACTGCTATCCACCCCTGTACAGAGGAAGGGTACCGGAAGATGCTGGACAAATGACACTCAGGGAAGATTTTATTTGACTTGCCAAGAAAGTGTTCATTACAGAGTCACCAACTTGTCCCGGCTTGCCCAGGTCAGTCATGTTTTTTTTGCATCCCTGGAACTCCTCAGTCCCAGGCAAATCAGGATGGTTGGTCAGCCCCTCTGACTGGCACAACACACAAACACACACACACACATACACACACAGAGACACACACAGACACACACACATTTCATCTGGAGGGCCCGGGCACCCCAGGATATCGCTAGGTGGCGCTGTGTGGTGGTCCCTGGACCTGGGAGGTTCTGGAGGGATGGAGGCTCCTCAACCTGAGGAGCCCCCCCAGCCTGGGGACGTGGGAGGTGTGGACCGCCTCACCAGCAGGGTTGCACAGGTGAGGTGTGCATTACACGGCTGCGCAGGCCTGCACTGGTGTGATAATGTGGGGGTGGGGGAGTGGGAGGAGACACAGGACCAAGTGAATCAGTAAAAGCCACCAGGAAGCACAAGGGAAGAATTCATCAACTCCCCTTCTTGAGGTTCATTAAGTCATGTAATTAGATTATGTCATGTAATCCACTCAGTCTGATTATGTCACGTAATCCGTTCAATCACTTAGCTTCTCACATAACTAGCCAGGTTATTATTACTTTTTAAAATCAGTAAACGTTGTTTCAAAAAAAAAAAAAAAAAAGCAAGAACAGTTGTTTCACCAGAGCAACTTGTCATGTTAATAAAAATACCAGTGGCTTTACCAGCAATCATACAGATCTCCAGTCATCTTCAGGGCTGAGACGCCTCGTGGCTGTATGTTTGCATGTGGAAGTTAGACTGGAATTTTCAAATCAGGCAGGCTTCGGCTCCCTTCCACCTGTCCCTCCCCCATGGGACATATGTGTCCCATGGGGTTCACGATTAGTGACACTGATGGTGATGTGTCCTACCTAGTCCTGCAGCAATCACCGCCTTGTAGACTGGGGTGGGGAGGGGAGCAGCACATGAAATTAGCAAACGAAGCTAAGCTGGCCTGTGTTGTGAGCATGACCACAAAGAACAAAAGAGGGTATAAGCTAGAAATGCAGTAAGTTAATAAATATATTCCTGTGGAAAAATACAAGCTACAGCTGGGGAAGGAGGGATGGAAATTGAGGAAACAGAGAGTCAATGAAACAGTGCGATTTGGAAAGTAGTAATGCCAGGGAGCAATTTATGGGGTGAGACGGGACGGCTGTGAATGTGATATGACAGCTAAATAAGCAAAGGAGGGATCCACCCTGCTGCACAAGCCCCAAGCACCTCACCCTGCAGCTGCTGGCATCTGGAGACTGCCCCCAGCTGTTTACTGAGCACCTACTGTGTGTCGGGCTTAGCACACAGCCAGGTTATCCCTCAGAGTCTCTGAGGCAGATGTTGTCACGTCCAGCAAGGAATCTGAAGCTCGGACAAGAGAGGCAGCTTGCCCAGGATCACAGAGTTGGAAAGCAACAAACTGGAATTTAACCCGCATCCTACTCAAAATCTTGTCTCCATACTGGCTGCCACTCAGTGAATGAATCGGCAAGGGACAGGCTGTAGGAGCCCTGCAGCAACCTCTGGCTGTGGGGTCCTGGAGGTGCACAAAGACCAGAAGACTGACACCCTGGCTTCCAGGCCCAGCCCTGCCTCCCAACAGCTATGTGACTTAAAGAGTACCAAAATGGGAAAAAAAAATACCGTCCACAGCAGGAGGTGTTGACGCCTAAGTGGATGTCGGGGGAGGCTCTCGGTGAATTGCACAGCACACAGAACGGCATACATGTGCTGTTACAAGCCTTGTGAAGGCGTGAGTCCCTCAGTCATGTCCGACTCTGCGACCTCACGGACTGGAGGAGCCCTCACGGACTGGAGCCCGCCAGGCTCCTCCGTCCATGGGATTCTCCAGGCAAGAACACTGGAGTGGGTTGCCATTCCTTTCTCCAGGGGATCTTCCTGACCCAAGGATCGAACCCAGGTCTCCTGCATTGTAAGCAGATTCTTTATCATCTGAGCCACCAGGGAAGCCGACTTGTAAATCCCTGGTCCTTGAGCTGTGCTGCTTCCACGCATTCATCACGACTGGTCAGTTCTACTCCTGCATTTGGAAAACTTGTCATATTAAACCCTGTTGAGCCAGAAGATGATCAGACTATCAGGAATGAAGGCTTAGTCTGCCTCAAAGAGCTCGGTTTGCATCCAACTGGCTACAGTCTCCTCTGGATTTGCAAAACTTCCTGTGAGCTTTGCTGACTCTCAAGTAAGCTGTTACAGTCTAGGAAAATTTAGTTCTGAAGGAAAGACGGTGATAGAAAAGATGGGTGACAGGGCAGTGACAGGTCTGGAAGCCATCCCGAATGGAGAAGATTGTGAAGATCCACAAGGCATGGAGAAGAGGAACATGGGGTCATCTTCAAAGGCTGGCTCAATGGAGAGGAGGACTTCTGTGCTTGGAGTCGCTCCTCGGGGTGGAGCTGGGCAAACAGAGGACAGGGGTGATTCCTCCAATGGAGGGGCCACTGGGGTGGTGNGATTGTGAAGATCCACAAGGCATGGAGAAGAGGAACATGGGGTCATCTTCAAAGGCTGGCTCAATGGAGAGGAGGACTTCTGTGCTTGGAGTCGCTCCTCGGGGTGGAGCTGGGCAAACAGAGGACAGGGGTGATTCCTCCAATGGAGGGGCCACTGGGGTGGTGCAGGCCCGCTGCCTCTGGGCTTCCAAGGCTGGGCTAGGAAAACAAAGCGATTCCATTAGCCGCTGTGTTTGCCAGCAACATTTCTCCCACAGCAACCAGGTGTCCTACCATTTCAATTCCACTCTAACACCACCCCAGGTTAGAGCAGACCCATACTTTAAAGGCTCCGGCCCACAAGACAGCCCACGCATCTGAATGCTCATCCCAAGTCCCGGGTCCCCAGGCTGCCCACACTTGTGTCTGACTTGGGCACGAATCTGAGGGTTCTCACCACACGCCTTCGGCTTTGATTAACTCACTGAGATGAATCGCAGAACTCAGAAAGTTGCTACACCCACGATTACAGTGTTCTTATAAAGGATGCTACGCAGGGGCAGGCACATGGAAGAGAGGCCCAGGGCACGCTGTGGCGGTGAGGGGTGCCGAGAACCCANACACCACCCCAGGTTAGAGCAGACCCATACTTTAAAGGCTCCGGCCCACAAGACAGCCCACGCATCTGAATGCTCATCCCAAGTCCCGGGTCCCCAGGCTGCCCACACTTGTGTCTGACTTGGGCACGAATCTGAGGGTTCTCACCACACGCCTTCGGCTTTGATTAACTCACTGAGATGAATCGCAGAACTCAGAAAGTTGCTACACCCACGATTACAGTGTTCTTATAAAGGATGCTACGCAGGGGCAGGCACATGGAAGAGAGGCCCAGGGCACGCTGTGGCGGTGAGGGGTGCCAAGAACCCAGGTCAGGGGCACCAGCCTCCCATCATCGTGTGTTCATTAACCCAGATGCTCTCGGACCCTGCTGTTCCTGGGGGTTTACCTGGGGTCTCACTGTGTTGGCTCAAGTAACAAAATCATTACCCACAAGGGTGAACTCAGTCTTAGAGATCAGAGGATAGGGCTGGAAGTTCTAACTTTCTTCTTGGTTCTTCTGGTGACCAGCCCCCATCCTGAAGCTATCTAGCTCCCCACGCCAAACATCATCCCATCCCATTAGCATAAACTCAGGTATGGGAACTAAGGAGTCATCACGAATAACAAAACACCCCCAGCACTCAGGAAATTCCAAGGGTTTAGGTGTTCTGGGCCAGGGAACCTGGGACAAAGGCCTACTCTATTTTTTATTATACCACAGGTACACTTTCACGTCCCTTCTGTCTCTGACATGCTATGTTTAGTGGTTCTGAAACTGATTACGAGGCACAGTTCAGCCCAGTGCAAGAAGAGACCTTCAGAACTAGGGCTCTCTGGCAATTTAACGGGCCACCTCCAAAGGTCCGAGCTACCTGGAGTGGGAAGTGATCCGGCTGAGGTCAGAAAACCCTGGCTGAGACCCCTGAGCAGGAAAGCCCTGCGCTGGGTGGGTGGTAGTTTGAACCCGATGCTTGCTCACCCCCTGGCCTGGTCACAGGGTGATGTCAATGCCTTGTTGATTTCAGAATCGAGAGTCACTTCCATTCTGGATGAACAGTACCATCACCCGCAAGGCGGAAGGCTGGCACTGGGGCTGGCATGGATATGACAACGAGCTCAGAGCCATGAGGGGCATCTTCCTGGCCTTCGGACCTGGTAGGCGAGATCTTAGTCACTCCTCCCCCAAGGCATCAAGGGCNACTTCCATTCTGGATGAACAGTACCATCACCCGCAAGGCGGAAGGCTGGCACTGGGGCTGGCATGGATATGACAACGAGCTCAGAGCCATGAGGGGCATCTTCCTGGCCTTCGGACCTGGTAGGCGAGATCTTAGTCACTCCTCCCCCAAGGCATCAAGGGCTGACGGCGCTCGGAAAGGCTGGAGCTATTTCTTTACGGATCCTCTTTATGAGCAAAGCTGAGCAAAGCCAGCCGGGCTCCACGAAATGTCTTTGGCTGGCTTGCTTTCAAATGCTTCTTGGGTTTGGCAAACGTGGCCAAATACTTCTCCCTGTAAGTTTTAAATCTCAAGCGCAGTGAGGAAAATGTATTCCACATGTTTGTGATTCATTTTTTACTTAATTCATCAAAACATCCCTTCACAGCCATCTGAAGTCCAGGAAAGCTTATCAGGCACCAGGTTGCTGACAGCCACAAGTCCCAGAGTCGACGTGCTTGCTTCACGGGGTCTGACACTTCCACACTTCCTCTGTCTAGAGCGGCCACCCCTGTGCGGGTCATCCAGTCTAGGGGCCACCAGAAGCTAGAATGTGCTCACGGCAGGCTAGGAAACAGTTTTGTGACTGACTTTGAGGATGAGCCAGAATGACTTCTGCAGTGTCTAGGATTGAGAGCGAATTGACTTTGCCTTCTTGGACCTGATGCCTTCCTGGGTCTGGAAGAGAAGTGGGGCGGAGGGGGGCCCATCTGGTCATTTGCTTTAATTAATACAGCACTGTAAAATTCACATTTTGGAAAAGTTTATCAAACACTCTAACAATCATACTACTACCTGTACACTCCCTTAAAAAAAAAAAAAAAGACTGACAAGCATTCAGCAACCATCAAGAGTCAGGTGATCAGATCACGAGCTCCTTGTCTTCCTGCTGTCCACACTCCTTATTAAACATTAGGCTTATTAGCTTACCCTGATATCCACAGTCAAAGTTCCTTTTTCTGAATGTTTCGATCAAAATGTTTCAGCCCACAAAAGCCCACGCTTTCCTATCAGGTGATAGGTTAGAGGTCACACCCGGAAGCCCTGCCCTCCTCCGCAGCATACAGGACAGAGATGCTTGTGAGCCCTCCTCCATTCCATTCACCTCGGGTCACTCTCTCAACCACAAAAAAAACCTGCTGAGAGCTACAAGGTGTCAACTTCCGCCCCCTCCACGGGTACCTCTGGGAGGCTGAGCTTAGGGAACACACATGGGTCCGCATCATTGCCCACATATCATCCAAGTCCCCACGTCCTTAAGCAAGCAACAGGACCAGTAGCCGTAAACATTTCTAGGGCGCAGCTGGGTTCATGACATTGGCCTCAGAGAGTTCAGAGGATGCTCCTGCATGATACTGTCAACCAGTAACAGCTACCTGTTAGCCAAGCACCAGGTTAGAGCTGCGGAGCTCAGAAGCCAGCTGAGTTCAGGATGGAGCCTTGAGGATGCTGTGAGGTCAACCGCTAGCTCAGCATGGAGACATCGCAGGCCATGGCCTTTACACAGAGGCCAGTGAGACAAGGGTGCTTTCTTTCAAAGGCATCACCTCCTCCCTCCCCAAAAGAGAGGAATCAGATCATGAATGCAAAACAGTTGTCAGCTGGAGTGTTTATGAGTAAGCATCTTGGGCAGATTTTAAAACAGAAATGAATCTAGCCTCAAACCAAAATTTTAAACCCAGTACCCAGAGCTGCAACAGCTGAAATTCAGTGGGGAGCTTTTTGTCCATTAACAAAGGCCTCCATCACACGCTCCTTTAAAACTAAAAGCCCAAGTCTTTTATAGACAGAAAGACGACCCCAGACGAAAATGCACTGGGCTAATTGCAAAACTGTTTCCAGGCAGATACAGCCTCCCGCAAACCATCACGTTTCTGGCTTCACTTCGCATGCAAGATTGAACAGCTCTACACACTGACTGTTTACGCAGAAGAAAATTTAAGAGCGAAGTCTTTAATAACAATCTAGCTGCACTTTGAGATAAATGTACTGCCCTCCTGATTAATTGGAGGTAATTCTCGCTCATAAAGGATGCTGAGCATCACTACGGCTGCCCAGATACAGCTTTAGAAGTCAGGAAGTCTGGTCCAGCTAAGGGAAAGGGAATCATTCTGGAAGACAGGCTCTCTCTGGTTAATTCCAGCTCCTAATTGGAACAATCTAACCTTGCCCTAAGTCTCTAAGTCTTCCTTCTGTTTTGTAAGGAAGTTCATTTGTATCATTTCTTTTTAGATTCCACATATAAGGGATATCATACATTATTTCTAGGTAGCCTAGTGGCTCAGATGGTAAAGAATTCGCCTGTAATGCAGAAGATGCAGGTTTGATCCCTGGGTCAGGAAGATTCCTTGGAGGAGGCCATGACCCACTCCAGTGTTCTTGCCTGGAGAATCCCACGGACAGAGGAGCATGGAGGGCTACAGTCCATGAGGTCGCACAGAATCGGACACAACGGAGTGACTAAGCACATATGATATTTCTCCTTCTCTGCCTGACTTACTTCACTCAGTATAACAATCTCTAAGTCCATCCACTGACATTTTTTTTTTTTTGGTCAGAAGAGCTTGACCTCAATTTTTCTTGCCAAATGTTAAAGAAGGAGATGTCTGAAAGGCTGGGGAGGGCTGTCTTGGATTTGCTATTGACCTCCACCTGCACACGTGACAGGACACGGCCACCACGTGATGCGGCAGGATGACCTTACGTCCACAGCAAGTCAGGGAGATAAGTCTTCCGTGTCACGGGACCGCCTCCCCACTGATTCTTCAGCTGCGGCTGATTCTTCTCTGGGGAGGTGTAACCACCATCCTCTGGAGAAGGTGATGGCACCCCACTCCAGTACTCTTGCCTGGAAAATCCCATGGACGGAGGAGCCTGGTAGGCTGCAGTCCATGGCGTCACCAAGAGTCAGACATGACTGAGCGACTTCACTTTCACTTTTCCCTTGCATGCATTGGAGAAGGACATGGCAGCCCACTCCAGTGTTCTTGCCTGGAGAATCCTAGGGACGGGGGAGCCTGGTGGGCTGCCGTCTATGGGGTCACACAGAGTTGGGCACGACTGAAGTGACTTAGCAGCAGCAGCAGCAGCAACCACCATCCTCAGCAAATTTAATGTTCTCCTTCAGATGAGAAGGGTTGGCACTCCAGCCTCTACATTCTCCTTCCCAGAGTGGCTCTGGATTGGCTTGAAATTAGTGTTTACCCTGAGGCAATGCAGATCCTACTTCCTACCCTAAAAGTAAGTGAACATTTCACATAAGCTATGGGGTAAAATATTTTCAATGCGAACCTTCCCTTGCTGGGTGCTTATTCTATTAATATCAACAGCTCCCATCTATGGAGTACAGACATGAGCCTGTACCTAGGATTTAGGCAGCACCTCTGCCCATCCCGAGGTTATCCAGGTGGTGAGTGGCTGCAGGCTGCTCTGTAAAGCCTGTGGACTTCTTTATATGGAATTCTACTTTTATACCTCAAGATGAGCAAAACCCATCCCTTGAGATGTTGCTCTGGATCTAACACACTCTGTGGCAGAGTTCTCTCTGTTGCTTCTGTATTTGTAGTTTCAGGGTTAACGTTAAGAGCGGAATTTGGCGTGGACACTTCTGGGTCATGTCACTGTCGCTGTTAGTATTTCTTTGCTTTTTAAATCAAGGATACGTGATCGTTTTAGCAAAGCAATTATAAAGATTATTTTCTAAGATAGAAAACTTGTCCTTACGGCCCCCAAACTACCTTTTAAAAAAGTTATGGAGGGACTAAAAGAGCACATGTCTGGGTCTTTATTGATGGATAAAGTGAAAGTTAGTCACTCAGTCAAGTCCAGCTCTTTGTGACCCCGTGGACTGTAGCCCACCAGGTCCCTCTGTCCATGGGATTCTCCAGGCAAGAATACTGGAGTGGGTTGCCATCTTCTTCTCCACGGGATCTTCCTGACCCAGGGATCGAACCCAGGTCTCCCACACTGCAGGCAGACTCTTTACTGACTGAGCCACCAGGGAAGCCACTATTGATGGATAAAAGTCCCTCCTAAATTCACCTTCAATAGTTTTGGGTACTTTGTTGGAAGCGCTGGTTCGGAACCTAGACGTGAAGCGGCTTATGAATATCACTAACGTCTCAAATTCACTCTTTGTTGTTCGGTCACTTAGTCACGTCCGACTCTGCAACCCCATGGACTGTAGCTCACCCAGCTTCCCTGTCCTTCACTGTCTCCTGGAGTTTGCTCACACTCATGTCCACTGAGTCGACGATGTTCATTCAGCATCTTTTCTGCCTCCTATGGAGAAAGAGAAGGTCCCTTCAGCGCCCTTACTTTCTATGCTGTGAACAGCCAGCCCTGCCCCCGGGGGCCTGTGTCCCCGTAGCATCTGGGTGGAAGCATTCTCCTTCATGAGATGGCTTCCAGCCTTCACTTGGGTCCCCAGTTCCAATAACAGCTTCTTTATCTCCCCCACAGCTAAGTTACTTTATCTGCTCGTGAAAGGCTCCCAAGGAATGTTCAACTGATCTTCCAGACACACTTAGGAGACCATCTCTGTGGCTTGCACTGCATTAGCCACACTGAGAAAAACGATACAACTGCCGGTTCTGTCCAGTCCTGGGACCTCCACGTGGCAGAAAAATGGGAAACATTCTTGAGCTGGGGGCACCCAGGCTAACTAGTCCCTGCCAGATAGGTGGCCTGGTGGAGACCTATGCCACTGAATTGGGTTTGGGGAGCTGGGCAAGATGAGGCTTATGGAAATGAGCAGCTTCAGATGGCCTTTGGGTCCTCAAGGAAAGCTCTGTTGTTACCGAAGGAAGCACAGTTATGCACAAATCAGTTTGTTGTCTGATCTGTCTTTCAAAGAAACATGGCGCTAAGTGGTAAAGACTCCACCTGCAGATGCAGGAGACCTAAGAGATGCAGCTTCAACCCCTGGGCTGGGAAGATTCCCCTGGAGAAGGAAATGGCAACTCACTCCAGTATTCTTGCCTGGAGAATCCCATGGACAGAGGAGTCTGGCGGGCCATAGTCCATGCAGTGGCAAAGAGTCAGATACACTAAAGCGACTTAGCACATATTCACATCGTAAACCAAAGGAAACGACTTCCTTTCACAACCTAGAACCTTCCAGATCGCCTTCCAGGTTCACAATCCCTCGGCCAGGCTCTGTGGACAAGGGGGATCTACCAGNCTCACCCAGCTTCCCTGTCCTTCACTGTCTCCTGGAGTTTGCTCACACTCATGTCCACTGAGTCGACGATGTTCATTCAGCATCTTTTCTGCCTCCTATGGAGAAAGAGAAGGTCCCTTCAGCGCCCTTACTTTCTATGCTGTGAACAGCCAGCCCTGCCCCCGGGGGCCTGTGTCCCCGTAGCACCTGGGTGGAAGCATTCTCCTTCATGAGATGGCTTCCAGCCTTCACTTGGGTCCCCAGTTCCAATTACAGCTTCTTTATCTCCCCCACAGCTAAGTTACTTTATCTGCTCGTGAAAGGCTCCCACGGAATGTTCAACTGATCTTCCAGACACACTTAGGAGACCATCTCTGCGGTTTGCACTGCATTAGCCACACTGAGAAAAACGATACAACTGCCGGTTCTGTCCAGTCCTGGGACCTCCACGTGGCAGAAAAATGGGAAACATTCTTGAGCTGGGGGCACCCAGGCTAACTAGTCCCTGCCAGATAGGTGGCCTGGTGGAGACCTATGCCACTGAATTGGGTTTGGGGAGCTGGGCAAGATGAGGCTTGTGGAAATGAGCAGTTTCAGATGGCCTTTGGGTCCTCAAGGAAAGCTCTGTTGTTACCGAAGGAAGCACAGTTATGCACAAATCAGTTTGTTGTCTGATCTGTCTTTCAAAGAAACATGGCGCTAAGTGGTAAAGACCCCACCTGCAGATGCAGGAGACCTAAGAGATGCAGCTTCAACCCCTGGGCTGGGAAGATTCCCCTGGAGAAGGAAATGGCAACTCACTCCAGTATTCTTGCCTGGAGAATCCCATGGACAGAGGAGTCTGGCGGGCCATAGTCCATGCAGTGGCAAAGAGTCAGATACACTAAAGCGACTTAGCACATATTCACATCGTAAACCAAAGGAAACGACTTCCTTTCACAACCTAGAACCTTCCAGATCGCCTTCCAGGTTCACAATCCCTCGGCCAGGCTCTGTGGACAAGGGGGATCTACCAGACCCAGAGCTGCTGAAATGCCAAGCGTAATCCCTGCACCACATGACTCGCCCCTCTCTGCCCTGCCCAGCCCAGGAGCGGCCTTGACCACTTGCTTCCTTGCCTTTCCCTTGCAGATTTCAAATCCGACTTCAGAGCCGCTCCCATCAGAGTCGTGGATATCTACAACCTCATGTGCAAGCTGACGGGCGTCACCCCCCTGCCCAACAACGGGTCCTGGTCCCGGGTGCTGTGCATGCTGAAGGACCCGGCCGGCTCAGCCCCGGGCGCCCCGCCCAGCGCCTGTGCACTGGTCACCGTCCTGCTGGCACTGCTGGCGATGCTGGCCTAGCTGCTTGCACCGTGTCCCCAACACTCCGCACGGTGGGTGGATTAACCACCTCCTTGATTCATGCGAGGCCGTACGACTGTTAATCTCTTCTTGGATGATTCCATACACAAAAGTCCCTATTTCTTTAGAATCTTGTTTATTTTTTCTAGAGGTAAGGAAAATTCTAGCTTTTCATTTGTTCAACTACAGGTTCTTTTCTTTTTTTTTTTTTTCATGTACTCAGATGGCTTGTCTGAACAGGGCCTCCTGCTGTAGTGACCAGACCCCAGGTGGGTATTCTATGGAGTCCTGGCCCCTCTGTTTTGCACAAAGCAGGCTCTTGTCTGGGGTCTGTCTACACCTGGGAGCCATCCTGTATGGCTTTTTCCATCAAGGGGGAAACAGAGGCCCATTTGAAAGCAGTAGCTGCTGTCTATTTCTGACCTGGCTCGTGACATTTCTTCACCCTATACAAAGTCCCAGAAAGGGCATATCTTAGTTTGGCTTATCCATCAATCAAACTCACTAAGAATTGCAGGATGCAGAGAACAAAGTGAAAGATATGGGTTCCTTCCCAAAGTCTGAGTGCACAAAATTTTCTCCCTGCGTGGAGGAGCAGAAGATACAGGCCATAGATACAGGCTTCTGCAAGCCTTCTCATAGCGTGTTCATGGTGTGAACACACAAATGGCAGGAGCTGGACTGCCTGTCTGCCCATCTGCCTGTGGGAAGGCTGACTCAGAGGATCCCATCTAGAATGTGAGTGGGTATTCAGTCACTTCAGTCATGTCTGACTCTGTGCAACCCCATTGACTGTAGCCCCCAGACTCCTCTGTTCATGGGCCCCAGGCAAGAATACTGGAGTGGGTTGCCTTTCCTACTCTAAGGAATCTTCCCAGCCCAGGGATCAAACCCGGGTCTCTTACATCTTCTGCGTTAGCAGGTGGGTTCTTTACCACTAGTGGCACCGTAAACTCCAGCCACACCTGACAGACCATCTATCATCACGGGTGGGGAAAGGGATGTCTGGCTGATGAGTGTGGACGTACTTGCAGAAATCTCACTCCGTTGCTTGAAATGGTAACGTACTGAGCATAAATTTGATGCACCCGTGTCCCTGAGAGCAAGGTTTCTTCAACAAGCACAGCAAAGTAGACCCTTGAGTGATCCAGAATTCCAAGAAAAATGGTGGAGCGCAGGGAACAGAGTCAGTGTGACACAACTGGATCCCAGTCACTAACCACTTAGCCGTTTGATTAGGTAACAGTTTGGGCAAAGTGACACCTTAGAGACCTTGGTTTTTAAGAAACTCCAAAGAAGAGGCACTGACCCTGAGTTGAAATGTTTTTAGTCTCCTAAGTCTGCTATAGGAGATCTTGTAAGACAAGGGATACCCGTACTTCTATATGATCAGAGTCGTAGACATGTATCACTGCATTAAAAATCAGTTTGCATCTAATGAAGCCCACCTGCAGATGAGACTTTTCATCAAGAAAAGCCAACAGATCAGGTCTCAGCGGGACAATAAAGCCCCTCATGTGTTGTTTACCTTGAAAAATGAAAATCTACGCTCACCCTGATTCAAGAAGTCTGGGAGCCATCTCTGGACCTTGAATCATGAGAGCAAAGGATCACTGCTTAAAAATATCACATTTATCTTCACAAAAGATTTCTAAGGTTTTATATAATGTGTTTTTAAAGTGCTAGCAAACCTTCAAGTCAATAGGAAAGGCAAGTCAGCCTTTGTTATCTGTCTGAAAGCCAATTAGTGCTTTGGGAACATTGTGGTGGTTACAGAAAGAGCATCTATTGTTTGAAGTTTTCTTTCTCTGTAAAGGACTGTGTTCTAATTAATTCGGTGGAGCTCACTGTGCTCCCATGTGAAGGAAGGAGCCCTAAAAGAAACCCAGTGATTCAATTAAAAGTGGATTATCCAAGTCTAGAGAGGTACGAACAGATACAGGGTCTTGAGTTTGTCCTTCCCACTCTGTTCTACCAATTTTTCCCCTCATTCATTCTTAAAATCTTCAAGTTACATAATGAAATTTCAGACATTTGCCTGACAAGGTGTAGTTAGTTACTCTGTAAGTGGTTTTGAAGGTCCAGTACTTTGCCCACCTGATACAAAGAGCTGACTCTTTAGAAAACACCCTGATGATGGGAAAGACTGAAGGAAGGAGAAGGGGAAGACAGACAATGAGATGTTTGGATGGCATCACCGACTCAACAGACATGAGTTTGAGCAAACTCTGGGAGATGGTGAAGCACTGGGAAGCCTGTTGCGCTGCAGTCCATGGGGTCGAGAAGAGTCGGACACAACTGAGCAACTGAACAACAACAAAAATGAGAATAAGACACTTTTGGAATCATAAATATTGGTGAATGATAAAGAAAATTCAGACACTGAATGGAGGAAAAACCTTAAACCTAAAGCAATACATATGTTTTGGTGGCTTAACTGTTTAGCTAGAATTTTTTTCTTTTGATTTTTTTTTTCCCTAAGTTATGTTCTTTTCCCAAGGAAAATTCTACTTTCTCTAATGCATTTTGTTCCATCAGAGTAACATTTGCTAGGACTATACACACAACTTTCCTCCTATTTTACCACTTCATCGCTAATTCTGGGAGGAAGTTCATTGGACTGACCTGCAAATACCAAAGACAGATGAAAGGCGTGATCTTTAAGCTGAAGATAAGATGAATGGCTACTGCCTGCCTGTGTGCAGAATTACCCAAACCCAGCTCAACTACATGCTGAAGACTTCTGCATAAATTAGAGCAGGCCCAGGGAATTCTTTCTCACCTCCAAGAGGCCTGACTTACAAAGTCCCAACTCTCTTTACTTTTAAAGGGCTCTTCGAAAGCCACAGTAGATCTGAATTGTCATAGACAGCAGTTTGCAAACCTTCTGGGATTGCCAGCATCCCTGGCCCTCTTCCAGAGATGCAGGTTCTGAAGACCTGGCATGGGGCCTTCAACAACACTTTTAAGTCACGTGGATCTAAGGTCCGGGTTTGCCCTAAGGAGTGGTGGGTTCTGATTTTACTTTGGTAGACCCAAGTCTCCCACAACAACTTCATGATCTGCCAGTCTCTTCAGGGGCCATCAGCCTGGCATTGGCTACTGATCCCAGCTGGGTCAGCTTCCCACCCTTCTAAAACCAAAGCAGATCTGTAAGTCCCGGTGGTGAAATGGCTTTTCCATACCCAATCCCTGTGAGTTTAAGATCCTCAACGGTGCTATCAGACAAACTCGTTGTTCAAGACACACAGCTCTTTTACGAATTTTCTATGAAAGTGTTTTACATGTCTATAAATCTCAAGAGATTTCCAAATGTGATTACGTGTTTAATCTTTGTAAGCAATTGGTGATAGACCAAAAT
Organism: Neotragus moschatus; assembly: GCA_006410615.1. Lineage (NCBI taxonomy): Eukaryota > Metazoa > Chordata > Mammalia > Artiodactyla > Bovidae > Neotragus > Neotragus moschatus. The sequence goes on from SJYA01003270.1 coordinate 1,101,668, forward strand.
TGGCTCTTGTAAGCTACTTGTGAGGAGGAAGAAAGATGGTAGGCTTGACAGCCTAGTTATAAACCACAGGAAACTTGGTCTCAGGTCTGTGTGATGGAAGATATGCTTATGTGTTGCTTTGAAATCATAAAATTGCACCTAGCGCCGTGCCTCACATGTTTCGTAAATGTCCCATAAATGTGCTGAATGAAAAAAAGAATAAATAAAACTGAGCAGACTTGCTACACAGCATATATTCTTTCTCTTTGTCTGTGCTTTTTCAAACAAACCTTTCCTTTTTGGATTGCTCTCTTTTCTTATCACCCAAGTGACAATATAATTATACTCCATTTCATGGACTAAGCATATTCCATCCCAAGCTTATAAACTTGACAGATTGGTGGAAGGAAGGAAGGAGATTAGATTTTGAATATACTAAGCATATTTACTTTTTAAAACTATGACAGTTTTATCAAGATTCAGTTCACATGTCTTATAACCCTTCCTTTTAAAGTATCAATTTAATGGCATTTGTACGGTCACAGAGCTCTGCAACTATTCCACAATCAACTCTAGAACATTTTATCACCCTGAAAAGAAACTCCATATCCATGAGCATGTTAGCACTCACCTCACCTTTTCCCCCACCCACCCCCAGGCAACCTCTAAACTACACTCTGTCCCTACAGATTTGCCTCTTGGGGATATTTAAAGAAAATGGAATAGCCATGAACTCTGGCCGTCTGAGTCCAGGCTCTAGCCAATGTTACTGCTCAGATACACTCAGTCTCTCTCAGAGCTTTTTTTTTTTGGATGTGGATCATTTTTAAAGTCATTATTGATTTGCTACAATGTTGCTTCTGCTTTGTATTTTTGGCCATGAGGCATGTGAGATCTTAGCTCCCTGACCAGGGATCGAACCCATACTCCCTGCACTGGAAGGTGAAGTCTTAACACTGGACCACCAGGAAAGTCCCTCTCAGAGCATCCTTATGGCATCACCCCAGAAACCAGTAACAGCCCACGTGCCCCTTCTCACCAGCAGCCCAGCCAGGACCTCTGCGTATCACTGTGCGTCAGCTTCCTGACAGGTGCTCTTGAGATGCTGAAGGCTGGCTCTGGCTCGTTCTCCTCTCCTCCACTTGAGGGTCCCACTCAAATGCTGACCAGGCCACTCTCCTGCCTGAACCCATCACTGACTGCCCCTGCCACCCCACTACCTTACTTAATCTTACTCCTCTTAATCTTACTCCTGCAGCAGGCTTCCTGGGGCGGGCACCTGGTGTGTCCTTTTACCTGATCTCGGGTCACTCTCCCTTTCACTCAGTAAGCGATTCTTGCCTGAGGGCATTTCCATCCTGTCACTTTCTCCTTCTTGATGAGTACCCCATCCTCACCTACTTAGTGCCCCTTCCCTGAGAACTCAGGCCAAATGTTTCCTTACACTCTGGACCAGATCAGGCCCCGCTGGCTGACGACACTCTTTACACCAGCCACATGCAACCCCATGCATCACAATACCAGTAGCTGAAAGAAGCAAGTAACAATCCCCTCCTAGAGCCTTTAGAGGGAGCACGGCTCCTCAATTTCAGACTTCTCACTTCCAGATCCATGAAAGGATACATTTCTGTCCTTTTAAGCCACCCAGTTTCTAGTCATCTGTTTCAGCAACCACAGGAAATTAATACAGCTTTCAAACTGCTTTCAGAGTAGTCAGTCTAGCTCATCAAAGATTTCTTGAGCTCCTCCTTCACACCAGGTACTGGGCTACCCTTTGGGGATGCGTAGAGGAAAAACTATCTTTCTTGTCCTCACAGAATTTACCAGGTAGTCATTTCATTTCTTCCAATTAAAAAAATTTTTTTTTATTTTTTATTGAAGTAGAGTTGATTTACAATGTTGTGTTAGTTTCTGGTTAGATTCATAATCTTTTCCATTATGGTTTATTTTATAAGATATTGAATATAGTTCCCTGTGTCATTTCTTCCATTTTCGAGGAGTCAAATTCTTACTTCTGTAGAATTAAATGTTCTGGTTGCTATGGCCAATGCAAGGAGAGAATTTCACAAGAAACAGGAGTAACACAATGAAGAGGGCATCAGCTAATCACTCTTGTCTCTCATTCCTATGGAATTAAACTCCAAATTCTGCCTCCCATCCATTTCTATGGTTTAACATCCCTCTACATCTTGGATATTTCATGTCAAATTTCTCAGCTGAGCCCCCAGACAAACCATTGTCAACTCTCTTACCTTGGTCCCATGTCCAGGATGCTCCTTCCCACTCTCCGTCTAGAAAACTTTCATTTATCCCTCAGTACCTTCTCTGTAAAGCTTTTCTTGTTTCATTTATTGCAGAGCAAATCACATTGCCTTGTAATAATCTGTTGTCAAGTGTCCAACAAGGCTGTAAGCTAAGCAGAATGCTGGGATTGTATCTTCCCATGAAGCCACCAGACCACATCTGTAGCACCAGCAGTCTGCCCATACAACAGTTGATAATTGCCTGGTGAAATGAATGAATTATTGAAGGAAGGAGGGAAAGAAAGAAGGGAGGAAGGAATGGAAAAGCTTAGGACACTCTGGTCAGAAGAGCACCTAAATCTGGACAGAGCTTCTCACGGTAGTGATAAGTTGTAAAAGCCAGAGGCAGGAAATCTTTTGTAGAAAGTAGCAGGATTTGACAAATGACTAATGTGTGACATGGAATCCAGGGGGCAGGGGCTTCTTTTTCAACATTTCAGCAGGCCCCCTCTTTAGCCATGAACACTAGGAAGTGCAGCAGATGGGAATAACGGAAGAAAAGATAAATGAGTCCTGTCTTCACCATGCTTAATTCAACTTTTCAACAAGATGCTAACATAGGCCTGCATTGTCCTTTCCCTGTGGCTTGAAAGAGACAGCAGAAGGCGGTTCAGAGCCCTGGATGCTCAAGTCCTAGCACGCGGAGGAAGAGGAGGCGTTCCAGTCACCGGCTCCCTTCCTCCTACATCTTCTGAGTCCCACCTACCTCTGCTGCTGGGAAATGGGGAGTGGATGGCGGGAGAAGGGGAAGACCCCAATTTTCTTCACACATCAACCACCAGATGCCTCGGTTTCCCTCCTGCCAAATGAAGACAATTTCATTTGTCATTTACTTTACAGGGGTGCCCTGAAGATTATTGAGATGTTTCTAAATACCCTGAAAGCCCCCGGGACTGTGGTTGTGTAAGTGAGCATCAAGTGGTGCACATGGCCGGCTCTGTTGGCACACACAAAAATAGAGGGAAGAAAGTTCAAAAGGAGAGTTGGAGCCTTAAAAACACACCCCAGGGCTGTTCCTCGGCTGGCATCGTTGTTATATAGGTCTCTGGATGCAACTGGCTGAGAGCAAGGCGACGATGATGTGTAGGTCGGAAATTGACCCGCAGCCTTCCCAGCAGGCTCCGCGCGCCCGGGACGACATGTGCGATGCGAAATGTCGCGGGAAGTTGAATGACTCCCTAACAAGTAGCGACCCGGAAATCCCTAGAGAAACACCATCCTAAGTTGTTTGAAGGTCTGTGGTTCTCAAACTTCAGAGAGAATTAAAATCACTTGGTGGCCTTACCTCTAGAAACCATCATGGTTTCCAGTTTGGTTTGGCGTTCATGGTTAGTTTGGAGTTCTTCCCAGGGATCTGAATTCAAGTAAGCTGATTCTTCTGCATCCCCACTTTTGAGAACCAGGGTTCTAAATTTTACAGCCAGCTGTAAGGTATGATTCTCTGAAGGCAGGGATAGACTGGGCCTAACTGAATTCTAAGCCTTGTTCTAAATTATTTCTAAAACATATATATTTTTAATTTATTTGGCTGTATTGGGTCTTAGTTGCAGCAGGCAGGATCTTAGTTGTGAGAGCTAGTTCCTTGACCAGGGATTGAACTGGGTCTTAGCTACTAGACTACCAGGTAAGTCCCTAAATTCTGCTTCAGAATGGATAGTGGAGAGGATAGGGAAGGCAGAATTTTCTGGGGGAGACTCCACACCAATACTAAGTACAGTCATTCATGTACCCAGAGCAGCAAACAAATGACTGAGGTTGTATAGTTGTTGTTTTTTTTAAATATATATTTATTATTATTTTTTTTTTTACTTTACAGTATTGTATTGGTTTTGCCACTCATCAACATGAAGTAGTTATTTGGAGCAGATAAATATTGTGTATTCAAGCTATGTGATTGGGTAGCCACAGGCCATATGTGGCTACTGAAAACTTAAAATGTGAGATTGAATTTAAGCCCAACTTGAGATTTAATATAAGTATGAAAGACACCAGATTTCACAGATTTAATGCAAAAAAGAGAAAAGATTTAATGAGCATTTTTCATTGATATATGTGGAAATAGTAATGTTTTAGAAATGCATTGTGAACTAAAATATGTTAAAATGAATTTCATTTGTTTCCTTTTTCTGTTGTTAATGACATTACCAGAAATTTTAAATTTCTTCTGTGACTCACATTATATTTTTCTTGGATAGTATTGTTCTAGATCCGTATACTGTCTGGGTCTTAATTTATAGAAGTCCTTGTTCTTGCCATATGCTTCTTCTGGATAATACTGGTGTGTCAAGAGCCTGTTCTTCATTGTGATCTTAGCAAGGTGATTAAAGTATAATGGCTCCTCAAGAGAGAAAAGAGAAGAAGAAAAAAGCCTTACCCAGCTCATTAATTAGTCCAAAAAAGTCTGCCAAGCATGAATACCCCTACGTTATATACAGTTAAGGGTATAAATGAATTAATCACTGAAAAGACAATAAAAATCACAGTCATGTCTAAACCTGTTGACCACTCCTGTGCTACAGAGTAACTCTATTGTCTAGGGTCCTGTTCCTACCTACCCTCGTGGGGAAAGGAAGAACAGGAGGGATGCAGCGATGGGGTGAGGGAAGTGGTACCCAGCTCTAGTGAGGGCAAGAGCAAATGGAGGCCGTCTCACTTTCTCCCGGAGTTCACTTTGTTGTACCTGAAACAAGGCTATCCGGTCCTATCTACAGTGACTTGAAAATACCTTTCTGAAGAGTATTTCTTTAAAGTAAGTCATTACATTCTTTTTATGGCTCTCTTATCACTGGCCCGGATGCCAGTGAAGATATGATAAAGGCACGAACATAATTCCTTTTAAATGACAGAACAGGCAGGGAGAAATTCGTAGGTTATTTGGGAGCATGACAAATTTTACACCTAGAGAAAAGTGCAAGAAAAAGAGATTCTCACCTTGTTAACAAAACTGGAACTGAAAATAAAGATTTGATGTGTTCTGACTTCCTGGCTGCTCTGGGTGCTATGGTGCCTTAAAATTCTAAAAAGATTCTAACACTCTCACTGGCCTCCTCCTTTCTGGTGAGCTTGTTTGAGCTTGTTCCATCCTAGAGGTCTGGAGGCTTGACAAGCTCTCTGCTTCAATCCCAAGATGTTGGGAAGAATCCGTTCTGGTGGCTTGAATCATGGCGATTTCACCAGGTGACTGACATTTTAGCTTCTTTATGTACAGGCAAGAGCTGTGACTGGTGGCCAGAGAAACCCCCCAAAACAAACAAAAAACCCCAAACTCACCTTTCCAAAAGGCAAAATTCATAGCATCTTGTCAGGCCTTTGCTTTAGGTGTGAACTCATTTACCCAGCAGAAGGAACTGAACCAGACTAGAAATTAGGTTAAATCATAAAGAGGGAAATGGGGCTTCCCTGGTAGCTCAGCTGGTAAAGAATCCACCTGCAATGCAGGAAACCTGGGCTCGATCACTGGGTTGGGAAGATCCCCTGGAGGAGGGCCTGGCAATCCACTACAGTATTCTTGCCTGGAGAATCCCATGGACAGAGGAGCCTGGTAGGCTACACTCCATGGGGTTGCAAAGAGTCAGACATGACCTAGTGACTAAGCACTGAAGAGGGGAATGGCACTTCCCTTTTTCCTCATCAGCTGTGTCTTGAGACAGCATTCAGCAGGACCAGGGCATCTTTGCTTGCTCCGAGTTACACTAAATTGATTTGCACTGATCAGTCCAGTTGCGGCAGCGGTCAGTGTACAAGGGATGTCACACATGTGCTTCGCCGTCACATTCTCTGCATGGCAGTGAGTGATCCTTCAGACATACAGCTCGCGGAGGTCAAAGAGTCTCTCGATTCCACCTTTTTTTGTTTTTACTTATGGTGGATTTTCTGACAGGAAATGGGAATTTGGTTGATAATTACCAGGCGTAGAGATAAGGTTTCCTCATTAAAGTCTCATAAAACCATGAAAATAAATCATTGCCAGTGGAGAGAGAAAGAAAATCTTCTGTTTAGACTTTTCCATGACCGTTTAGGCCAATTCTTTTTCCCTTTCCAGCCCGGTGACTTTATATCCAGCTAGCGTAGGGCCTGATAATCACAGGAAAGAATGTAGAGGCCTCTCAGACCTTTTCTGATTTCAAGTTAATGGCTTGGTATGTCAAGGACAGGCCGAGCCTGGCAGAATAAATTATGAAAGTGCAGCTGAAGAAACACAGTGGGGGAAACCCACATCATACACGTCTGCAGATATGATACAGACATAAATAAATCCTACCATTTCAGGGAAATCGAAGGGGTCCGTTTGGCCTGCCCTGGAGATCAAAGCTGGTAGGAGTCATGGAGTGGCTGACAGTCCCAAAGGCAACTCCCCTAGAAATGGGATCACTGCCCTTTCCTAGTTCCCCCTCTATCGAAGCCAGGTCTTAGGGGCCCTGATGCAACTCAGTTTCTCCCAGGATTTCCTCTTCAGGAATTCCCCAACTCGGTCACAAACCCAAGAGCTTTCCAACTATCCTGCCATAACTTTCTCTGGCCCCAAGTTCCAGCTCTGGGGGCATTTTGCTTTCAGCAGAGCTGATGTGACCAGCTGATCAGAACAATGGTGCTACCAGGTCACTAGATGGTAACAGTGGCTTTCAGGTTTCCTGACCAGTACCTGACCTTGGTTCCCAGGGCAGCTGTGCCTGCAGCCCGCTCCCTCACTGGCTCGCCCTATGGGAGTTGGGAGAGACCCACCCTAAAGTCCGCTGGTAATTTCAGACTAAGGGAATCCAGGTTATGCATAAACCAGGTCATTAAAATGAAGATATTGGGGGCAGGTGACCGAAGTGGAGTTGCAGTAATGAAACCTGACAAACTCAGACAAGCCAGCCCCCTGCCGGGTGGACCAGAGACAGTACCTGAACCAAACTCAGAGCTCCTTTCACTCTTTCCTGAGAGACTGAAACACGTCTTGGGCAGTGACTGCGAAGTACCCCAATATAAGAAGGTTTTAAGCCTATAAGCCTATTTCCTCACCTTCAGTGGCAAGTACAGCATAATCCTGAAGCTCTAGCTGAAAGGCTCCATGTGCCTCCAAATGTCTTCATTTGCTCGGGTCGACATAACAAAATACCAGGCTGAGTGGCTTAAACTACAGACATTTGTTTGCTCACAATTCTAGAGGCCAGAAGTTCAGGACCATGTTCTGTTTCTCTTCCTGGCTTGCAGATGGCCATCTTCCTACTGTGACCTCAATTGGCCTTTTCTCGGTGTGTCTGTACAGGGACAGAGAGAGAAAGCAAGCTCTCTGATGTCTCTTATTATGAACAGTAAACCTATTTGATCGAAGCCTCACTCTTATGACTTCCTTTGACCTTAATTCCTTCCTCTGCACCTCCAATCGAGCCTCACTAGGGCGTTGGGGCTTTGACATATAAACTGAGGAAGACACAAACATTCAGTCTGTAACAGCTATGTCACTCTGTCAAAGGCACTGACCAATCTGAAATCTCCATTCTTAAACATCTCTTGAGAAAATGGATAGAACAACCCTCAGAGAGCAGAATGCCCTGTGCAAGCTGACCATACTGCGATGACCAGGTGATGGTAATGATGGAGCATCAGCTGGTCTTCTCGTCCACCTTTCTAAGTGTGTTTACTGGGCAAAGGCTTTTGTCTGCTGCTCATCATCTGTCACGTGAGCCCCAGAACGACCTCCCCCCGAGACTCAAGCTACCCAGCCCAGCTGAGTCCACCCTCTTTCTCCACGCCCTCTGCCTTCCTCTTCTCCCTTCCTCCTGTGCTCTGGGGCCATAGCCAGAGGGTGGGTCAGTGGAGCCACGTGATGTCCTGAATTTTAAGCTCCCAGCCAGAAAGTTACGTTCCACATAATTATGTAAAGTATCCAGTTACCCAGATAACTTTATTCAGTTCCCTCCCAATCTTATTTGATAAAGAGAGGTGCTTATTTTCTTCCTGTCTTTTCCGAAGGTTTTATTAATGGCAAGCAGGACATTCAAGTTTTTCACTGAAGAACTCTGAAAGTATCAGCAAAGTATAATGAAAAGGACCTTGGATGTTCTCTCTCCACCATCCAAATCTGTCCTGTTACACTTTAATTGAAAACATCCAGGCAAAAGAAAAGTTTATTCCTAGGGACTTGCCTGGTGGTCCGGTGGTTAAGAATCTACCTTGCAATGCAGAGGATGAAGGTTTGATCCCTGGGGAACTCAGATCCCACAGGCCATGGAGCAACTAAGCCTGAGTGCCACAACTGGAGGGTCTGAGCACTGCAAGGGAAGATCCCACATGCCACAAGACCTGAGGCAACCAAAAAAAAAAAAAAAGTTTATTCCTAAATCCGGGTGTCAAGAGCCCAGAGTTCATCTCTCATTTACTTGAATTTTCATGAAAGCAACAGCATGATTATTTCATAGGTTTTGCAACCATACCTTTGGGGCTTCTATTATACATCATGTATTAAATAGATTTCCTCACTTTACTGAAGCAGAACAAAAACCTGTTTGTCACAGGGTGCTTAATGACCCTAATGATGTGCCCTTGCTGAATGCTGGGCCCATTTTAGGAAAGTTTGTTAAATGACTACATGAAATATGATTCTGCTCCTGCATTCCTGCGCCTGCTCACACCAGCTCTGACGTCATGACTGATAAAACTGGGAAGAGCTTTAAAGAAGAATTCAAGCAGAGAAGAACCGCTGGCTGTTCTCAGGAAGTGTCCAGAGTCCCAGCAGAAACTTTGGTTCTCCTGTCAGTGTGGCTTGTGCCCCGTGTTCATCACTGGGGCTGCAGTTCTGGGGCACACACAGCCCCTGACTAGGTTTCCCTCTGTTTTGACGGCCGCAATGCTGAACAGACAGCGAGGCCGCTCCAACCTTCAAGGCTGCATCTACACAAAGCATCCACTTGGCTACATAAACAGTGCAATCTAGTCCTGAGAACAAGATTTTTTTTTTTTTTTGAAATTTCAAAGTCAGGAAGGGATGGACCATGAGAGTAACTTTGCAGTGGAGAAAGCTGAGAAACACTGCCTTAGTGAGGTGGTCAAGGTCAAGATCAACAGTCATACATTGTGTTGATCTGTACCCTTACTATAAATATGATGAACACGGCACTTTACATCTGTGAAAGTGAAAAGTGAAGTCGCTCAGTCGTGTCCGACTCTTTGCGACCCCATGGACCGTAGCCTATCAGGCTCCTCCGTCCATGGGATTTTCCAGGCAAGAGTGCTGGATTGGATTGCCAGTTCCTTCTCCAGGGGATCTTCCTGACCCAGGAATCGAACCCAGGTCCTCCCGCATTGCAGGCAGATGCTTTACCATCTGAGCCACCAAGGAAGCCCCTACATCTGTGAGCTTCCTTTCAAAAACCCATAACAACGCCAGTCTCACCTTGGGAAAGACATCAGACAAATCCTGGTAACAGGAGATCCCATAATAAACCTGACCGGTGCTCCTTCAAACTGTCAAGGTCCTCAAAATCAGGTGGCTGGAGACTGTCCCAGCCATGAGGAGTCTAAGAGGACATGACATTACTCTGTCATGGGGAGTCCTGGATGGGATCCTAGAACAGAAGAAGGACATTAGGTAAAAAGCTAAGGAAATCTGAATAAACTATGGACTTTGACAATGACGCATTGACACTGGCTCATTAATTGTGACAATGGTCCATTACTGTACTAACGTAGGGTGTTAATGATAAGGGAGAGCGTATGAAGGGCAGAGGGTGGCACATTCCTATATACTCTCTACGTTAACTCTCTGTACTGTCTGCTTAATTTTCCTGTGACTCTAAGACTGTTCTGACAATAAAGTGTATTAATAGTGGTGCTGTGCTGTGCTTAGTCACTCAGTCTTGTCTGACTCTTTGCAGCCCCATGGACTGCCTCCTGCGAGACTCCTCTGTCTGTGGGATTCTCCAGACAAGAATACTGGAGTGGGTTGCCATGCCCTCCTCCAGGGGATCTTCCCAATCCAGGAATCAAACCGGGGTCTCCTGCATTCCAGGCGGATTCTTTACCAGCTGAGCCACCAGAGAAGCCCCTAGTACCACTGGGGGCTTTTGTGCTTTATTAATTAATGTGCTTTATTAATAGAAATAACAAGAGTGGTGGTTTAGTTGCTAAGTTGTACCCCCTGTCCTTGGCATTTTCTAGGCAAGAATATGGGAGTGGGTTGCCATCTTTCTTTCTCCAGGGGATCTTCCTGACCCAGGGATTGAACCCGGGTCTCCTGCACTGTGTGGCAGATTCTTTACTGACTGAGCTACTGAGGGAAGCCCAATAACAGTAGTGATAAAGCACAAAAGACAGTGGTACTAGTTTGCCCAGGCAGAGGGGTGCACCAAGGATAAATGAAACACTTGTTTATTTATTGGACCTTAGTGGGCCTTGAGGGGACTGTGTTAATGGAAATAAGCCAGATGAAGATAAATACTGAATGATCTCCAACTCATAGATACAGAGAAGAGATCGGTGGTTGCCAGAGGCAGGGAGTGGGGGATGGGTGAAGGTGATCAAAAGGTTCAAACTTCCAGTTATAAGACAAATTAGTCTTGAGCATGTAAAGTATAGTATGGTTAAAAAAAAGAAAGATTCAATAAAACACCACTGCACCCTTGAACATGAAAGTATTCAGGAGTGAATACTTAATAATCCTACTAAACATAATGGTTTCCATTTAGCTACTTCTTACTGTAGAAAACAGTGCTTTAAAATAATCATTGAAAAAAAGTCAGGCACAGAGATCACATATGGTGCAATTCCATTCATATGAAATATTGAAAACAGGTAAATCCATAGAGACCGAAAGCAGATTAATAGTTACCAGAGGCCAAGGAGAAGAAGGAATGGGGAGGGACTGCCAGTAGGTCTGGGGGCCCCTTTGGGGCTGAGAAAAATGGTTTGGAATTCAGTAGAGGTGGTGGTCACTCAATATTGGGAATTAACCAAATTCCACTGAGTCGCTCCCTTGGAAATGGTTAAGCAAATTTTACACCAATGTTAAACCAATTTTACACCAATCAAAAATAATTATGATAGTAAAATAATATGATAATCTGAAAATATATAATTTTAAAGAAAGTAATCTAATAATGATAATCAAACTATTAGTAATAAAAATAATAAGATAAATGCTGTGCTTTTGGTTGATCTGCTATTTTTTTCCTTCATCAGAATTCCTAATGTTAATTTTGCATTACTGTAAAACTCTAAATGACCAAATAAAAAAATTCCTTTCCATTTGGAAAGAGAAAATCAGGAAGCAATTATACATCAGAAAGGGAGGATGGCCAGGGCGCCACATTTTGGCTGGTAGACGTGGTCTGTTGATGTGGTGGTTGGAGGCCCACCCAGGCTCTGCCTTTCAGGGAATAACTTGAATTTTGTGGCTCTCACTGTCTCTCTAAATTGAGAGAAACAGGGTGAATGTGAGAAGATCCTCTCAGGAAGGAAAATCCAGTAAAGTTTTAGACCATCAGTTTGTGTGGGAGTCAGTGACGGTGATGATGAGGAGGAAAGGGGCCTTGCACCAGCCACCAGGTGACTCAGGACACAGGTGACAGCCTTCCCTGAACTGACCAGGTGTCCTGGCCTCGTGCAAACCCAGCCAGGTAGCCAGGTCACACACTGTGGGTGCTTTCACCTGTGATAGGGCCTCTCTCTCACCAGTTCCTTGCAACCCTTTGGCCCTGCATCAGGGTCCTGGGGTCCGGCAGTCTTCAGAAGGATGAGCTGGGAGTGGTTGAATCTTGTGCCTGGTTTGGGAGCTATCCTTCCCTTTCCAGGGGTTTTCCAGGTGGCTCAGGAGTAGAGAATCTTCCTGCAATGTGGGAGACCCTGGGTTGGGAGGATCTGCTGGAGAAGGAAACGGCAATCCACTCCAGCATGGGAAATCCTATGGACAGGGAAGCCTGGCCTGTTGCATTCCATGGGGTTGCAAAGAGTCAGACATGACTGAGTGACTAAACAACTTCCCTCTCCAGCAGCCTCTTCACCAGCCAGAGATTGGGGCATGCGTTCTGCTGCTGGGGTGTAGCCAGGGCACCTGGCCCATCCCTGTGTTGAGCACAACCAAGGAAATCCTCTATGAGTAAAAGGCTTAGGGCGGGACAAGTATGCTCAAGTAACTGCTATTTTCTCTCCCTCTGCCCTGAAATGCCCTTTTCTGGCAATGCTGAGTATGGATGGATTCACGCCACTGGGAAGGTGATCTACTGCCTGGGAGGCCCAGGGCAGGAACATGGGTGAACACCCTGAGGTCTCTCTCCCCAGTCTGGCACCCAGGACCACGCATAGGTGAGGTGCTCAACACTGATGGGTCCTTGCTCCCTCCCAGATTCATTTCCACCCATAAGAGTTACTAAGCCGGCCATCATTCCAGTCTCAAGCAAGACAAAGCCTCCCCAAGAATGGGCCATGATTACCTAACTCAGAGCGGCTTCTTCTGTCACTCCATCTAAGTGCTGGAATTGGAACTGGGAGGAGAAAGCCATTATTTTCAGATTCAGGTCAAGAAGGTGAAGTTTAAAATCTTTATTGTCTTCAACAACTGTGAAAGTTAAAAAATAAAGTGGGACACCTATTTGAGACACAGAGCAAGAGGAGTTTATAATTCACCCAAAATGTGCCCTCAGGAGGCTCCCCACACAGGGCCAGTGGAAAGCTGCTAGATACTGTTTCAGGCTGAATATGTCAGTAAGTTATAGTCAGACGTAACTGAAGAAAATTTCAATCCTTTAGAGTAACCATGATTTAAAAAAAAAGTCTCAAACACCTAGCACATCTTTCTTCTAATGCAAGACAGCATAATAACTGCAAGGCATTTTTAGATGTGGTTATTCAGACACGTGTTCATTTATTGAACAGACATGTGTCAAAGGTTTAGGATGGGCAAATTAAGGAGGCAGTGGGATACAGGGATAGGCTGTCCACACTGCCTAGAGCAACTCCATCATGGAATACAGGAAGTGGATAATTAGTAGACAGGAAGTAGTCTACTATGATATATATCCAGGATGCTGTGAGAGGGAGAAGGCTCAAGTCCTCAGTTTCAGATTTGGAAGTGTTCCCAGGAGAAGAGAAGAGATCTCCAGAAGAGCCTAGAAAGACCTAACCAGCCACAAGGAAGTAAGCTGAGGGAGCATTCAGGATCTGGGAGTCAACAACAGAGGGGCCAAATGATGGCCCCAGAGTCATTCCGGGAAACCCACGGAGCTCTGTGGGCTTGCCCTGCAGAGTCGAGTCTTCAATGTCCCAAGAGCAGTGTGGTTCTCAGATAGTAGAGTAAGACCTGGGTTCAAATCCCACCCCTGCCAGTTATTAGTAGTTGTGAGAAGCCTTCCCCTACCCTTGACCCTGACCCTTCATTACCCACATCTTGGTGTGACCACTCAAGAGTGTTCCCACCTCTTAACTCAGAATCAAGAGGTCTAACAAACTGAGCCTAAAAATCTCAAAGTAAAAGTGAAAGTGTTAGTCGTGTGGGAATCTTTGCAATCTCATAGACCGTAGCCCGCCAGGCTCCTCCGTCCATGGGATTCTCCAGGCAAGAATACTGGAGTGGGTTGCCATTTCCTTCTTCAGGGGATCTTCCCCACCAGAGATCGAACCCAGGTCCACCACACTGCAGGTAGATTCTTTACCAGACACCAGGGGCAAATTTACTTCTTACTCGTATTACATGTCCAGCAAGAGTCAACAAGGTGTTCTATTCCACATGGACACTCAGGGTCTCAGGCTGATGGAGGTGCCACTGTATCGTAGCAGCACCTTCTCAACACGTGGCCTCTAGAAACACTATGAAACTTGAAGAGAGACTAGCCAGCCAGGTAGGGGCTGTCATGGCCAAGCCTAGAAGTGACAAACCTTATTTCTACTCACATCTCTTTAGGCTGAACCCAGCCACCTGGGCCCAGTCTAATAGCAAGAGAGGCTGAGAAACACAAGGGAGAACATAGATTTTCAGTGAAAGTGAAATGTTTCTGCCATAGCTGGACTGTCATGGGAAAGATGAGTCGATCAAGTAAATAAGGGCAAGACTGCAAAGCATTTTGATTTTCAGGGTCAAGTGTTAGCACATTACCCTAGAGGCATCAGAGAGACACAGGGGAAAGACAACGTTCAAAGCATTGCTTTAGAAAATTGAAATTAATCCCAGGATGAAGGATGGGTTAGAAGAAGGCCCTGGAATGAGGGAGAGCAGTTTAGAGGATGTTGTCACAGTCTTGGCATCTGGTAAGAGAGATGTCTTAGGGCGATAGAAGGAGAGAGGAAAGTGGAATCAACTGTGCATTTTCTGTAGAAGATTGATTACATGGACTGTCGAGATTGGAAATCCAGATTTTGGAGTCAAGAGGTGATATTTGAAACCAGGAGAGCCTGCAAGGGAGGGAGGAGACGGGTCCACCGGAGCTCGGTTGTCCGCTGGCAAGCAGAGGCTGATGGAGAGTGAAGAGACAGTCCCCTCAAGGGCAGCAAGTGTTGAGAAGGTGAGATCTGGATTTGAGCTTTCTACCTTTTTGGAAATTTCTTCTTCAATCTTCAGATGAATACTAAAGGGACCAAGAATGAAAGCCAAGATTTTTATTTCTGGGGAAGTATGGGGCTTTCTGTATTTTCTAATTTATCTAAAATGAAGGTATGTTACCTTTTGTACTGAGATTATAAAGTAAGGCTTTTAGTTTATAAAGAAGAAAAGAAAATCATCCAATTAAAAGTAGATTTCCAGGGGACTCCCCTAGCAGCCCACTGGATAAGACTCCAGGCTTCTACTGCAGGCCGTGAAGGTTCAATCCCTGCTTGGGAACTAAGATCCTGTATGCCACACAGGGCGGCCATAAACAAACAGATAAACTACAGCTGAGTGCAATTTTTTAAAAAAAGTAAATTCCCATTTCCATTAACTATAAAAACGAATAATTCTTCCCTAAGAATCATTTGCATTTTAGTCCTGGGACCACCACCACCCGATCCTGCCACACGTTTCCTGAGACCCAAACATCCATAGGAACTGGCTGAGAAGGTTTTGTCTGGGTGAACATATCATAACACACGCAGACACACACACACACACACACACACACACACACACACACACACANAGAAGGGGACGACCAAGAATGAGATGGCTGGATGGCATCACTGACTCGATGGGCGTGAGTCTGAGTGAACTCTGGGAGATGGTGATGGACAGGGATGCCTGGTGTGCTGCAATTCATGGGGTCGCAAAGAGTCAGACACGACTGAGCGACTGAACTGAACTGAAGTGAACTCTGTGTAGGTTGACCCAGGTGAGAGAGAGGAGTTGTTAACTACATGTAATGGTTAATGCTTCTCCAAAGAACTCTAGGGAGATCGTGGAGCAGGTCAAAATAAATCAGTCCCTGTAGGAAAAAAAGTTAAATTATTCACTCAGTCAACATTAAGTCTGAGGAAGACTTGAAGCAACTTGGTGAAGCAGAGGCTTTGGGGATATAAGGTCAATTCACAAGTAGGGAAGAGATTTATAACAGAATTTTAAAATTATAAGTAACTTTAGAAAAGATCATTTTGCAGTTGGGCGAAATTAATAAATTGAGAGGTTAAGTCCATAGTAAAAAGAGGGAAAAAAAAGATCTTCTCCCTGGAGACACCCTATAATGTAAGGATAATAAAAGATTAAAAACATATTAACCTGCAGTGTCAGAGAGCTTGGAGAGGGCCCATCTGCAGATGAGGGATTTCCACAAAACTCTGAAGGGAAAAAGGCCTGGGGAGCGTGATGGATGGACTACTCAGGGAGGAGGAAGGAAGCAGCGAGTCCTCACCCTGGGGGAATCTGGATGAAAGGAGGGGAGAGACGGTGTGCCCTGCGGGATTCCTCCAGGCTTAGGAATTGGAGACTTTAGAATGGCAAGAGGGAGGTAAAACTTGAGGCTGCAAACATGTGGCTTCTTTAAAAGTAAATTAAGTAAATTAAGCAATCAACATCCCAGCCTATTCCACAGAATGCTATGACCTAAGCATTCCAAAGCTGAAGAATCATTCTTTTCTGGAAAATGAAATGACTACCTTCCTCTTGAAAGGCCTCCAACATTCTGGCTTTTGATGGACTCCTAACGGTAACAGCTGCCTTCCTGCCTGATGACCTAACAAAACAAAACAACAACAAAACAAGAACCTTATTCTAGTTCATAATGTTCTCAACTTTCTTTTAGACTCTTACTCTTAAACACGAATGGATAACTTGAGATCAATATAAAGTAGAGACTTCATGATAAACAGATTGAAAATGTGATCTCAGAAGGAAGGAATGATGTGGAAAATAGGGAAATAACTGAATGAACACACAACTTTGGCATTTCCCCGAAGATTGAAGAATTATATTTTATCTATAAAATTAAAGCAGGATGTTTTGATAAAGGAATGGGTATGAAACAAGCTGAAAATTCTCACAAATTAAAAATATGAGAAGGACTTCCCTGGTGGTCCAGCAGTTAAGACTTTGCTTTCCAGTGCAGCAGCGCAGGTTTCATTCCTGGCCAGGGAGTGAAGAGCTCACATGCCTCATGGCCAAAAACCCAAAACATAACAGAAGCAATACTGTAACAAATTCAAGAAAGACTATATAAAAATATTTTTTTAAAAAAATGAGAGGCAAGATGAAATAAATCAATAGGGTAATTGGAGGAAGGAGTCAAGGAAATCTCTTTAAAAAAACAACTGGGAGAGACAGGCCTAAAAGAAACTATAAAAAAACTAGGAGAACTATATATGACGTCCTTCCAAAAAAGCATATGGGGAAGAGACACTAGAGAAAAATCGAGGAATGGAAATTAGTGAAGATGTAACACAGAAAAATTTCTGAATNAGTCAAGGAAATCTCTTTAAAAAAACAACTGGGAGAGACAGGCCTAAAAGAAACTATAAAAAAACTAGGAGAACTATATATGACGTCCTTCCAAAAAAGCATATGGGGAAGAGACACTAGAGAAAAATCGAGGAATGGAAATTAGTGAAGATGTAACACAGAAAAATTTCTGAATTGAAAAATAAAAGTCTTTACATTTTCAGAGACCACTTGAATACGTGAACAAATGAATGCATGAAAAAAGGCTTCTATCCAAGCATATCATAATGAAATTTCAGAATACTATAGATAATAAGAAGAATCTATTTTTTCTTTGGAGAAAAAACAAGTAACATACAAAATATGAGAAAACAGAAGCAACACTGAAGCCTAGAAAAAAGCAGAGGGCAAAGTATATTTAACTATGGCAATTAACAGATCAGTTTTAAGGGTGGATTATAGACATTTCCAGATGGGACAATCTGCAATTGCTTGAAGATATGCTTAAATTAAGCAAAGAACAGAAACATAAAAGGTGAGGGGAAACAGAGGTGCAGGCAAAGTACAGGTGAAGGTAAGTCAAGGGAATTTCCATGGAGTCAGTCTGCAGAGAAATTAACCAAGCTGGTAAAGACTCTGCCTGCAGTTAAGGAGACCTGGGTTCAATCCCTGGGTTGGGAAGATCCCCTGGAGAAGAGAACGGCTACCCACTCCAGTATTCTGGCCTGGAGAATTCCATAGACTCTGTAGTCTATGAGGTTGCAAAGAGTCGGACACCACTGAGCGACTTTTGCTTTCAGATCAGGAGAATCAGGGCTGTGAATGGCAAGTTTCCTGGAAAACACTGGGCACAAGAGAAATACCTACTGTTACAGACCATTTGAAAAGCCTGAGGACATAATAAAAGCAACGCAAAAAAAGTAGTAACAACTTAAAACTCCCAGATAGACAAGTGGGTGTTTACAAAAAGAAATCTCATGACTTTTAAAAATTCTGGTAAAATGCATATAATATAATTCACCTTTTTCACCATTACACAGTGGTGTTTGGTACGTTGACAGTTTTTCACAATCATCACGTCTGTCTAGTTCTAGGACTTTTATATCACTCCAGAAGAAAACTCCATGCCCTCCAAGCAGACATGCTCCCAACACCACCTCATTCCCACCTTCTCCCAGCTGCAGTAATTGCTTCTCTGCTTTCTGTCTCTTTCTGCCTTGGCTATTCTGGATATTTCACATAAACGGAATCATACACGTGGGTTTTTGCATCTGGCTTCTTTCACTTGGCATAATGCTTTCAATATCCATCCAGTT
Organism: Neotragus moschatus; assembly: GCA_006410615.1. NCBI lineage: Eukaryota > Metazoa > Chordata > Mammalia > Artiodactyla > Bovidae > Neotragus > Neotragus moschatus. The sequence continues at coordinate 1,120,081 of SJYA01003270.1, forward strand.
TGCAGCATACATTGGTACTTCATTCTTTTTGTGGCTGAATAACTTTCCTTGTGTGAACACACCGTATCCACTCACCAGTTGATGGACAGGACACATTTGGAGCCTATCTCAAGCTTCAGTGGAGCATCAAAAATGCAGGACCTTAAGATTTACAATTTAAGCTAGTTTCCAACAAATACTTCTTCTCCTTCTGGGGGTAACAGCTCCTAGCTTGCCATTAGAACCTGGGTCGGNGTTTCACAATCATCACGTCTGTCTAGTTCTAGGACTTTTATATCACTCCAGAAGAAAACTCCATGCCCTCCAAGCAGACATGCTCCCAACACCACCTCATTCCCACCTTCTCCCAGCTGCAGTAATTGCTTCTCTGCTTTCTGTCTCTTTCTGCCTTGGCTATTCTGGATATTTCACATAAACGGAATCATACACGTGGGTTTTTGCATCTGGCTTCTTTCACTTGGCATAATGCTTTCAATATCCATCCAGTTTGCAGCATACATTGGTACTTCATTCTTTTTGTGGCTGAATAACTTTCCTTGTGTGAACACACCGTATCCACTCACCAGTTGATGGACAGGACACATTTGGAGCCTATCTCAAGCTTCAGTGGAGCATCAAAAATGCAGGACCTTAAGATTTACAATTTAAGCTAGTTTCCAACAAATACTTCTTCTCCTTCTGGGGGTAACAGCTCCTAGCTTGCCATTAGAACCTGGGTCGGGGTGGGGTGGAGGGGCAGAGTGGCAACTCACCGCAGTCCCCCAAGTGACCAGACAGACACCTGATACTTGCCATTCACTAACGTGTGCTATCTGGTTCGCTTGACCATAAAATTGGACATTTCAAGAAGTGCTCAACCATTACAGAAAGATGATATACACAGGCTGATGCCTAACTTTTCCTGAAGGCACAGATTAGGCCCAGAAGCCAGTCAGTCGTACCCCAGCATGCTCGGACCAGCCACACGGGTGACCTTGGCCGATGCCCATGGCCTCATGGTGAATTCCCAATGACCAACTGATGAAAAGAGATGGCAGGTCAAGCTAGATTTAGATGGCCTTCCACCAGATGCCTGCACCAGCCCAAAGTGGGCTGACAGTCGTCGTAGCCCCATTGGGGGCAGCCAAGGACAGGAAATCCTCCCAGGGTAGCACTTTGCTTGTAAGGTGAGATAACCTGGAGGAAGACCCTGGATCAATCCACGGAGTGGCTAATGGCTGGCTATAGGGTGAGAGAAAGTGTCATGCTTAAAAGAAACCCAGCCATATATATATTAAATCATATGTATATTTTATATATAATTATATAAAATTAGATTAATGCTATATAGCATTCAGTTCAGTGCAGTTCAGTCGCTCAGTCGTGTCCGACTCTTTGCGATCCCATGAATCGCAGCACGCCAGGCCTCCCTGTCCATCACCAACTCCCGGGGTTCACTCAGACTCGCCCATCGAGTCAGTGATGCCATCCAGCCATCTCAACCTTGGCTGTCCCCTTCTCCCCCTGCCCCCAATCCCTCCCAGCATCAGAGTCTTTTCCAATAAGTCAACTCTTCGCATGAGGTGGCCAAAGTACTGGAGTTTCAGCTTTAGCATCATTCCTTCCAAAGAAATCCCAGGGCTGATCTCCTTTAGAATGGACTGGTTGGATCTCCTTGCAGTCCAAGGGATTCTCAAGAATCTTCTCCAACACCACATCTAACTTTATTAAAAGATTTTATATATACAATATAAACTATAATAAACACATTAAATATGCCATAGTAATCATTATATGTTTATTAAAAGATGTATACGTGTATGCTGTGCATGTATGCTCAGTCACTTCAGTCGTGTCCCACTCTTTGCAACCCCATGTAGCCCACCAGGCTCCTCTGTCCATGGCATTCTCCAGGCAAGAATACTGGGGTGGCTTGTCGTGCTCTCCTCCAGGGGATCTTCCCAACACAGGGGTCGAACCCTTGTCTCGTATGTCTCCTGCACTGGCAGGCGGGATCTTTTACCACTAGTGCCATCTGGGAAGTCCTGTATATGCTCACACACATATATATATACAAATAGTAGTATTAAAACTGTGTATACCATAATGTTAACATTATAAGTGGCTTTTATTTTTGCCATTTTTTTTTTTACTGATTGTACATTATTTTTATAAACGAAAAAAAGCTAAATACTATTTTAAAAAGAAACTTCCTGATGGCTTGGCTTCATAGAAACACAATGCTCTGTGGAATTTCTCTTGCTCTGAAGTCTGTCTTCTGTAAGCAGCTCTGTGGTTAGGCTGTGGACACATTCTGCTGTGACCCTTTGTGAGCCTGGTTTGGCACGCTACACATCAAAAACACTGGAATCATGGATTGTATAAGTAACGCAGGCTTATAAATAGAAGGCAGAATGATACTTTCCGTTTATCTAAAAGTACAGAAGGCAGCTTGACATCCCTGAGATCTAGGCTTTGGGGTGAGGCTGACTGGGGTTTGACTCCTGAGTCTGCTGTTTGTCACTGTGGATGACAGACTTGACCTCTGAGTCCAAATCTCCCCTTCTTTAAAATGAGAGGATGCCAGCTACTTAAGCTACCCTGGTAGTGTGATCAAAATAACTGACAGCAGTGAGTTACGTAAGCCATCTAACTTCCAGGGCTAAGCTCTGCATACATCTGATGCGGGCACAGGAGGTAAGGGAGAGTGGATGATGGGCGTGGGTGGCTGAACATTTCCAAGCTCTTAAATGCTGCTTGCTTTCATCATCAAGAAAGGGAGCCGAAGTCTCAGTTTCTCTCCTGCCCAACAGACACTTCCCTGGTGGTTCAGATGGTAAACAATCTGCCTCCAATGCAGGAGACCTAGGTTCAGTTCGTAGGTCAGGAAAAACCCCTGAATGGCTACCTAATCCAGTATTCTTGTCTGGAGAATCCAGGGACAGAGGAGCCCGGTGGGCTACAGTCCATGGGGGTCACAAGAAGTTGGACAGGACTGAGTGACTAACAGTTTCAACAGACTCTGATGGATTACCTCTTGGAGCGCACAGAGTGGAGAGCTGAAGAAGGCTTCTCACTTCTCCTCCCTCGGAGACCGATTCCCTGGGAGGTTACATCCAAACATGGGAGCGTGTGAGTGTCCATGCACACTCCTCGGTTAGATGGGAAACCATGGGCTAGGAAAAGTGTTTACCGATTTTTAAGCTCATGAAGCAAGTCTGCTCTGGTGAAAGCATCACAGGGGTTGCTCCAGCATGGCACTGGCTTTCCTCTCTGTTCTCCAGTTCGGAAAACTCCTTAATCTGAGAAAGATAAACTCCACTCATCCCGGATGGATGAAGCTTGAGAGCAATAAAAGAGACAGCGCTGCAGAAAAGCGTTTCATCAACTTCCGTGGCCACAGGAGGGCTTCCCTGGTGGCTCAGATGGTAAAGAACCTGTCTGCGATGAGGGAGACCTGGTTCGATCGCTGGGTTGCGAAGATCCCCTGCAGAAGGGAAAGCCTACCCACTCCAGTATTCTGGCCTGGAGAATCCCAAGGACAGAGGAGTATGGTGGGCTGCAGTTCATCCAGTCACAAAGAATCAGGCACGACTGAGAGGCAAAGCACAGCACAGCACATGGCCACAGGAAAGCCTAGTTTGTTTCTGTTCTGTTCAGGATCTTCCCCCACATCAGGAGGAAGAATCCAGAGCTGTAGGGGCACCAGCGGTGAGCACCAAGCCCCCAACTGTGGGCCTCCTAAAGGCAGAAAGAGCATTTCTGCCAACTCTGTGGGTTCCGTGACACCATGCTGTAGTGCTGAGAGCCTGCAATCAGAGGAGCTGGGAGAACTGAGTGCCCATGGGCCCCCACACATGTGCTTTAGAGTCACACGGGTCTGAGTGTGCAGGCTGGGGTCACCCCACAGGCCCTTGCACACATGCTTTAGGGTCACATGGGTCTGGATGGGCAGGCTGGGGTCACCCCACAGGCCCTTGCACACATGCTTTAGGGTCACACGCGTCTGGATGGGCAGGCTGGGTTCACATGTTTGGACCATGTGCTCCCCTGAATCCTAGAACCCTCATCTAAGAAATCAGGGTGCTGAATGCATCCTTGAAAGTCATCATCTCTAATCTAACAGAAGGGCCAGCATAATACTAGAGAAGTGGGGGAGGTTTAATTATTACCAAGTTCACCTTCCTTAAGGCAGCTGGAGACTCCCTGGAATTTCCTAGGGAGCTGACAGTTCTCCCTATAATTCTAAGGCAACAAGGAGTAAAGCAAAAAGGATGGACTCAACCTGAGCTCTGGGCAAGGAGAACTGCAGGAGGGATAACCCGGTGAACCACTGTCCTGCGATGCTGCTCACAGCCCCCTCTACATTGCCACGTCCAAGTCCCATGTCCAAGGTTGCCGCCTCTGAGGTATCTCCCGACAACCCCAAGTCCTTCTGCCCTCCGCGCCAGCTGTGGTTACTGAAATGTGGGGCAAGTTATTCTGTCAAATGAAGCTGCTGGCGGTTGGTTGCTACATCATGTCTGACTCTTTGCGACCCCATGGACTGCAGCCCACCAGCCTCCTCTATCCATGGGATTTCCCAGGCAAGAACACTGGAGTGGGTTGCCATTTCCTCCTCCAGGGGATCCTCCCGACACAGGGATCGATCTTGTGTTTTCCTGCACGCAGGTGGATTCCTTACCGACTGAGCTGTTACATGAGGTTATTTAGTCAACTTTCAAACCCTCTGAATCCTTTTAGAAAAGAAAGAAAAAGATGTGTGTGTTTGTGAATGTGCGTGTGTGTGTGTGTGTGTGTGTGTGTGTGAAGCGGGGGTTCGGGGGAGGGAAGGAGTAAGGGGAGAAGGAGGTGAAGGAGGGAAAAAAGAGACGAAGAAAGAAAAAGAGAAGTCGCAGCTCTCCCCCTGATGTCATCTATTATGTCTGGGAATGACGGTCGTGCAGAAACATCTGGGACTCATCACCTGCCTTCTGCTCCACCAGAGAAGAGATGATTTCTGGATATTAATCTAACATGGGGGCACTCCATAAGCCTACCAAAGGGAACAGCAGGCTTTTCTAATTTATTGTGCCAGATGAGAGAATTTAGAGATTTGAGGGAAAGTTTTCATTGCAATGTCAAGGTGGGAGTCCTCAGGACTCCCCCCACTGCCCCCGCCCCCAACCATCCAGATAAGTACAAGCCCCATCTGTTTCGGGGAAGACTCAGACTGAGGAAAACCAGCTCACATTCTTGCTTTAGTGCACACACTCGGAAGAAAAAAATTAAAAGTTCAAGGACTTTGAGCCTTTAGTCCTCTAGGGTAAGAACGGAGTTGCACTTTAGACACAGTCAAGCTGTTTACAACTGCAGTTCTCTTCAGTAAATACTGGATGATTACTGTACTAATAGCTTGAAAAAGAGTAACCTGTAGGCAAGACTGACATTCAATTCACCCCTGGTGGAACCAAGTTGGTCAAGTAGAGAAATCACAGTCTGGAACTGACAGTGAATTTGTTATCACAGCTGACCACTTAGAGTTCATTTCCACCTCAACAGGTCTTGGGACGACTCTGAAATGATTTCCGGGTTGCCCAAGTTCCTTTTATAAGGAAGGAAGCTCCAAGTTAAGAGTATGTGTAGGAGTATGGTCCCCACAACGTATAAACAGATGATTAATAACCAGGAAAAAAAAGCAGCATACTTTCCAGAAACAATAGTACTTGTTCCTTAGATAAATGGAAAAGACGGTCTTAAGTCAAAAGACAGCTGAAAGAAGTGGTCTTTTATGTTTGATGGCTTTTAAAAAATGAAATATTTATAGAATTTTTAAAAGGCGATCATTTGCTTATTGGTAATTGGACTGTTATTTTAAATTAGGGGGAAAAAAGGTCTCCAGCTTTTACATGTTAAAAATTGTAATTGTTTATTAGGGGCTCGGGACCAAAACCTCTCATTTTATTGATGCTGACGACATATACTCGGCTATTAACCTCTGTCAGTGAAAGCCGAGCATGTCTTCTAAGTTCTAGCATTCAATGCGAATCTAAACATTTCCCCCTCAATATTCTTTTATTACAGACAATTTCTGGTTCAGTGAAAGTGCAGTGCATTATAAGACAACATTCGAAACACTAGGGAGAAATATTTTTTCAACTATTTATCACCCTACAGGGTTTTCATTTTCTGCTGACTGTTATAACTGGTGAATAGAGGGCCTCACTCAGGGTGGGAGTGGGAAGCTATTTATGAATAGTTTGTGATTTGGAGCAGCTGCTCTTCACTATATATCATCCTTTTTTGATAAGCATGTTTTCACCAAAAGCTACCACTAATAAGCGGGTGCATACGAAACCGCTGCAGAGCTGTTACCTTGAAAGAAAGACATCAAATAAAAAGCTTCTCCAAGTCGAAGTATCCTTGAGTTTCTTCATGATAGGAGAATAAAAAATCTGAAAACACGTTGCATCTTGGGAATCTAATGTTCTCGGTAGAGAAGAATACTGTCAAGGCGTTTCCATGCGCTTTCACTCTGGACTCAAATGAAAAACATAAGAGGTTGCATCCTCAAGGGAATTGGAGATGCTTTCACTCAACCTGTACACACAGGTGAGCCTATCTGGGTTGCACTGTAAGTGTTTTGCTGCCAAGCTGGAGACTTAATCGTACTTACACTGTGCTTCCAACTTGAGACAACAACGTGGGAACAACTCTGAATTGGAATACGGTTGCTGGCCATCCACATGAAAAAGATACATAAGCAAAAATGTTCCTTTCTCTCAACATATTTATGACAAGACATGACTGATTCATTTTCCCACGGTGTACTTCTAAAGGTGAAAAAGTCAAAAAATCTGTCATCCTAATACTATTTTTGGTAAAGCTTCATTAGGAGATGTGTGGTATTAATATCTTTCCTGCTAAAGGCTCGATCAACAGACTGAATAATTCCACAGATTAGACACCAGAATCTAACCCTTGAATATAACTGGCAAAGGAATGGATACAGTTATAAACATGCCAAAGTAAAACTGACCTTTAAATACTTTAGAAAATAAATCTTATCAGAACTTCTGGCAGGAGGGTAATTGGACACAACAAATTGGGAAAGGTAATGTGACAATATATTTTAAAAGTCTTAAACATGCATGCAGATTTTGACCCAGGAATTCTAATTTCAGGAAACATTCAGATTTCTTTAAGGATGTTCACTGTAGCCTAAAAATTCCAGCATCAGGAAAACATTTAAAGAGAAGTTCAACCATCCAGGAAAAAAAGTACTCTAGTTAATTGAGAAGAGATTTTGAATTAGAGTTATTCAGAAAAAAAAAAAATAAAGAAAAGTTCAACAATGAGAAACAGAAGGAAAATGATTCAAGGAAAGACCTGTTGTGCAACCATTTAGAGGAACATGGCAGAAGAATATTTAAAGTCATGAGAAATGTTCATGAAAACTTTGGGGAGAGAGCAGGTTGCAAAATAGTTTGGACTAGGTGGCCCCAATTTTTTAAAAAAAATATGTAAAAACATTAACAAGAAATACGTACCGTACAATACTTGTGATCATCTTGGGAGATATGACAATGCATAATTCTTGTTTGCTTCTTTTTTGCTTTCTTGTAATTTTCAGATTTCCTATAATAAACATATATTTGTTTTTAACAAAAAAACATTAATATCAGTGAGGCATAACACATAGACCAGACATTCCAAATGTTTATCTGTTCCCCATCTATGAATGGCTTTCCCATTCCTCACACTACTTGTATGATACTGCCTTCTATTGTTTGTATGTGTGAATACATATAAGTGTGTTGGAATCTCTCCAGTCATGTACAATGCAGTGGTCACGTGGTACAAGGGGTCAGGAGAGATTTGCATTATGAACCTAATTCTAATTTTACTCAAGTTGGTGTTCAATTACATAAATATGTGCTATCTCAAATATATTGCAAATATCATTGTTTCTGTTTTAAAAGTTCTTGATAATCACACCTCGCTAGGAACATTGACAAGAATGCCATCCCCCGCTCCCACATAGATATCAGAATCAGAGCCACATGGTTTTTCTTAGAGGGTTCTTGGAAGAACGGACCTTTATTCCACAGTCTCTTCATCTGGTTAGCCACCCTTTAAAAGCAGAATGAAACGAGTTCCAGGTGGCTCTCATGGATCTGAGTCTTTGTCGCAGGTCATCTTACCGTCAGCACCTGCATTCCGTCAGCCACTCTCATGCAAGCCTTCCTTTGTTCGCATGTGTATCCATTCATTCCTTCATAAACATCGAGGTTTGTGTCTGCACAGGAAAGACATCCATGACTTAAGAAACAGCCCTTCCCCTCCAGATGATCGTTACAGACTGATGGGACAGAAAGACATAGGTGGAAGGTTGTGCCCCATAGGATTTTCTCCTCTTGTGAGTTCTTTTATAACATGAACCCCTTTGGAAAAGAGAACTTTTCTAGATAGCTGTTGGCTTTCCTCCTGTATCCGAGGGACAAGGCTGTAGGACAGAACTGATCAGCAAAGACCAGGGCGAGGCTCATTCACCTGCTTCTCAGGTCCACCCAGGGGCAGCCTTGGGTATGGCGCTCACTCCTACAGAGCATCCTTAAAAGGGTGAATGTGACATTGAATCCGGAAGCAATGGCTCCAGGGTCTGTGTTGGTGAGAGCATGTGCCAACAGCTGGCACATTATTCACTTCCAGTAGAAACCTTAACATCTCCAGATTGTCTTAAGGATGAGGCTTTCAGCTTAAACAAGATTCTTGTAACGGTAGGAAAGAATGTTTTAAAGGATTGCCTGTCCTTGGAAAATGTTAGTGGCTGTACAGAACATCTCCATAGAATGCGCTTCAGCTTGGCAGTGACATACCCTCGTGTTTGGCTTTTTAGAACTATGTCGGATTCTGTTTTGCTTATACACTCATTTGTATTATTTTGTGGTTATGAACAGGGAGCGGGAACGTCAGAGGGCAAATTGGGAGTAAGGGAGTGACGGATCCAGATTACTCTATGAAGACGGATAAGCAACAAGGATATACTGAACAGCGCAGGGAACTATAGCCATTATTGGCTAATAACCTACAATGGAGTAGAATCTGCAAAACTGCGTGCTGTGTCTGTGTGCGCTCAGCTGTGTCCGACTCTGTGTGTCCCCATGGGCTGTAGCCCACCAGGCTCTTCTGTCCATGGGATTCTCCCAGCAAGAATATTGGAGTGACTTGCCATTTCCTACTCCAGGGGATCTTCCCACCTCAAGGATGGAAACTGCATCGCTTGAATCTCCTGCATTGGCAGACAGATTCTTTACCACCAGTGCCACCTGGGAAGTCCATTATGTAATATATATAAACCTTAAACTTACACAGTGCTGTATGTCAATTATAACTCAATAAAACTGGAACAATGTAGACTTCATTTACTTTCCTAGTTTTTCAAAGATCTAGTCTACGCCTACAGGGCCCTAAATTTCTTTTTTTTTTTGCGACAATCTTTTTATTGTTTACTGGAAAATACAGATCTGGAAAGAGTCTATGGCATCATGTACTGAATGTAAGATCTGATACTCCAAGTATACATGACATAACAGTATAACTTATATAAAATGATACATATTGTACGCAGGGACAGTGCCCAGCCCTCTAAACACTAAAATTTAATGGGATGAAGCAACCGTTCCCAACTCCAGGTAGACAGATGTCACAACAAGACAGTTTCAGAGTTCTTCTCTTAGAGCACTTTGTATATGATTGCAGTGCTTACATTTCTCATTTAATAAAAGACTTTGTTTCATCCCATTAAATTTTAGTGTTTAGAGGGCCCTAAATTTTAAAACTGCGTCTGCTTAATGGACTACCTTTTTGAGGTGATACTTTTTAATGTCTATGATTACAATATATTTAATAGAAATTATGATAAGAATTGATTAAGTACAACATGAATTGATAAATACTAGATTCCAGATGCAGTAGGAAGTATCTAAAGATTCTTACTTAGAGTCTTTAAGAAAAAAAAAAATCTTTCTTCTTTTTTTAATATTTATTTTTTTGGCCAAGCCACACAGCATGTGGGATCTTAGTTCTCCAGCCAGGGATTGAACCCACGCCCCCTGTATTGGAAGCTCGGAGTCTTAACCACTGGACTGACAGTAAAGTCTTCTCAACTGGACTCTGAGGGTAAATGAGTTAGCTGTGACAAATCATTTAGGAAGAATGTGCAATTACTAAAGTAACAACTAAGGAAAATGAATCAAGCACCAGCTTATCCAGGCTCCGAATGATTCATCTTCCCCCTGACGTGATGGCTTTTACTCTGCCCCGAAAAGAAGAGTAATCCTTACCTTTAATCCTGTTTTCCGCCCCCTCCTCTTAATCCTACCTCATCTGAGGAAATTCTGGATTGCCTTTTATTGAGACCAAGAGACTGTTTATGCTCTGGAAAGCAGGAAATACATAGATCTGCAACTTGAAAAATTGAAGAAGGCTTTTTATATTCAAGAAGAATCTCAAGGTTCAGCATGTAGTCCCCATCAGAGGTGAAGTGGCCACAAAGTGCTGTGAGGAAAGGAAGGACTTGGCTGCCCAGGGAAGATTAAAACACAGAACACAACACTCACAATTTATCACCCTTCTTCGACTTACTGTATTCTTAAATGTTTTACATTTTCACAAACAGTATTCTGACTTTAAAATAATATGTGCTTACTGTAGAAAAATTGGAATAGGTAGAAAACTAAAATAAAGATGTGGATTTCATAGAGGCAAGACTTTTAGGAAGAATGGAATTAGAAGACTATTCAAGTTGCCTAAAACATCCCCCAGAGGGAACTAGACTATGTCATCATTGACTTCATCCTGACCCGAAACCACACCCCAGGGTAAGAACTGCACCACCATTTCTGAACCCTGGGGCCACAGAGAATAATGTTGTTCCAGCTTACCTACTGAATAAGCCAACTCCCAATACATAGCTGATCTAGAGCTTGAGGGGAGGGGATCTGGAGCACAGTCAACCCAAAGCAATGTTTAAAACTTTTTTTAAAGCTAATTTGAGTATTTGGGAGTAATAGACGGAGGAGCCTGGAAGGCTGCAGTTCATGGGGTCGCTGAGGGTCGGACACGACTGAACAACTTCACTTTCACTTTTCACCTTCACGCACTGGAGAAGGAAATGGCAACCCACTCCAGTGTTCTTGCCTGGAGAATCCCAGGGACGGGGGAACCTCATAGGCTGCCATCTATGGGGTCGCACAGAGTCGGACACGACTGAAGTGACTTAGTAGCAGCAGCAAGGAATTTTGCTATTACCTGGTTGGGCTTTTAAAATAGTCACTGCTACAAAAGGAGTAGTCACAGCTGGGGACAACGTCGTAGGCAGATGTGACAACAATAATCAAGAAAAGAAAAAGCAAGGACTTGTTTTAAAAGTGTGAGATGGGGGAAGGGAGAGGAATGAGCATATTGAACGTGAGTTGTCAAAATCTCACAGATGTTAAAAAAAAAGAGGTTGGAGGTTGGGGAAAGAAATGACAAGAAACAGAAAAACATGTGGTTAAGATAGGCGAAAAAACCCATGAAATCAAGAAAGTAAACTTTTCATTATACTTTTATGGAATATTTGCATAAATAGTCAGCTGTCTTTACATTTAAGATACAGTTAAAAAGAAACATACTGTGTCCACGGTCATCAACACCCCCACCACTTTGGGGAGACCCACTCTGCACCCACAGTCTCTTACACTGCCACAAAAGGACTCCCCATATTCAGCGGGTGAGGCCAGCTCCTTTCATGTTAGCGGCTTGTTCAGCAGCTCCCGAGTAACAGCCCAGGAGTGAAGGACGGGGATAACCTTGCAAGAAGGGACAAAAGCTTCCCATTCTGCTTTTAATAAGCCCCTAAGGTTGTTGGAGTCCTGCTAGAAGCCACCTCACTGAGCCCATTTCTTGTACAGCCCAGCCTACCTGAACTTTCCAAGCTCATAAGGACCACTGAGAAACAGTCACAAGAGGAGACCCCCCCACCCCCGACCCCAGGAAATCCAGTAATCATTATAAAAGTGACATAAATTGTTTAGTTAACGTCATGGTTTCGGGTGGGAGTTCAAAGTCCTGACTTTAAAACGAAAATTGGGAACACAGAGTTGGAAACGGTACATTTATTGCAGCAGCAGGCAAGAGGCCATACTCTTGTCAGGACACAGAAGTGGGAAGGGATGTTCAGAGAGGCCTTGTGATGGAGAAGGCATGTGATCTGGACCTTGGAATATGGTTACAATTCAGATTTGCAGAGACTGGAGTGGGGAGAAAAAAGTAAGGCCTTATCAAACATATGGATATTGCTTTTAAGTCAACATACCATTTTCTTTCCAAGTACTAACAGTGTGACATAAGGAAAGGAGCACATTAAATAATATTAATCGCGCCCTTTTACCCTTTGAACCTTAAAATTCTTTAGAGCAATCCCATTAGGAACTAACAAGCCCAAGGTTTACGATCTTCACAGTACTTCCATATTAAGCAAGAATAAGTTTAAAATGTTCCATTTCTTCACTTCCATGTTTACCCATATTTATCTAATCAGTTTTATAAAATGCAAAGGATGAGCTACTATATGTGTACACTGTAACTGATTAAGTAAATGGATGATGGATGGCAGATGATAGGAGCCAGGATTCTTCTCACAGCTGGGGTGGGAGGTTACAGATAAGCAGAGGCAGGAGGCAGAAGGATCTGTGTAGCAATGGGTCAGAGTTGGATACATCAGTGTCAATTCACATTTAGCTTATGAGAGATACTGATGTTCTACACAGAGATATTTATTGACATGTATGTACACAGGTTAGTACACACACAGGTCTCTCCTTGCTCTATCAGCTGAGGAAACTTAGGAATTACTGCTCTCCAGTACTGGTGGGTCGGAGAAGGCAATGGCACCCCCCTCCAGTACTCTTGGCTGGAAGATCCCATGGATGGAGGAGCCTGGTGGGCTGCAGTCCATGGGGTCGCTAAGAGTGGGATACAACTGAGCGACTTCCCTTTCACTTTTCACTTTCATGCATTGGAGAAGGAAATGGCAACCCACTCCAGTGTTCTTGCCTGGAGAATCCCAGGGACGGGGGAGCCTGGTGGGCTGCTGTCTATGGGGTTGCACAGAGTCGGACACAACTGAAGCAACTTAGCAGCAGCAGCAGCAGCAATACTGGTGGGTGGACATAATTATCTCCTAGAATCTTGGTTTCTAATATCATCCTTCAATATAAGAAACTAAGTGCTCTGTAGAGAAGTGGCTGATTCAGAGACTGGAGTGGGATGTACAAAATGAGCCTAGAGCATCCTATAATGCTGGGAAATTAGGACGTGCTCACAAAGAAATGAACAAACCACCCTAACAATGTGGGTAGGTCAAAAGGATACAGGAGCCCATCAAAGGAGAAAATGAGAGCAGAAGCTGAAAAAACTGAGGCATAACATACATAAAGTAGGAAAGGACTAGAACCCAACACATAAAACAAGTGAGCATACTCCGAGCAGATACTGATGTGACTCAATTATGTCAAAATAAATGGGGAAGAACACATTTCCTGTACAGAATTTCAAATAATCTGTTTAAATTCTCCACCCTTCAAGAGATGGAGGGTAAATCCTGACTCCAGTGTGAGCTGAACTTAGGGACTTTCTTCCGAAAAGGACAGCTAGAACTGAGGGGAAAAGAGTGACTTGGCAGTGAAGAGACCTCACGTTATCTTAAGCCAGGTGATTGAGGTTTCCGTCAACAGTGACGAATCATATTGTTAATATGCCTTCTTGATATATGATGCCAATGATACTTGACCTCTGTGACCCCCTCATAACCTGTATGCACAGCCTAATCTTCAGAAAAGCATGAAACACCCAGCTGCTGCTGCTGCTGCTGCTAAGTCACTTCAGTCGTGTCCGACTCTGTGCAACCCCATAGACAGCAGCCCACCAGGCTCCCCCGTCCCTGGGATTCTCTAGGCAAGAACACTGGAATGGATTGCCGTGTCCTTCTCCAATGCATGAAAATGAAAAGTGAAAGTGAAGTTGCTCAGTCCTGTCTGACTCTTAGTGACCCCATGGACTGCAGCCTACCAGGCTCCTCCATCCATGAGATTTTCAAGGCAAGAGTACTGGAGTGGGATGCCATTGCCTTCTCCAGAAACACCCAGATTGAGGGCTATTATACAAAATTCCCGAGCAGTACTCCCCAAAACCACCAAGTCATCAAAAACAAAACTCAGACCGCAGGAGACTAAGGCCACATAATAATGTGGTGTCCCAGACTGCCTCCTGGAATGAAAAAATGACAGCCAGGACAAACTAAGGAAATCGGAATAAAGTATTGCTTTAGTTCATAATGTGTCAATATTGGCTCATTAATTATGACCAATGTACTATACTAAAGCAAAATGTTAACAACAGGGGAAACTGGTGATGGGGTAGCTACACAGGCATTCTCCATACAGCAGTCACAATAATTCTGTAATTCTAAAACTGTAATAAAATGTTTGTTTAAAAATGCAGTGGGGGGACCACCCTGGTGGCCCAGGGATTAGGACTTCATGCTTCCCCTGCAGGGGGCACCGGCTCAATCCCTGGTGGAAGAACTAAGATCCCACAAGTCGTGCAGAGCAGCCAAAAAAAAGTCTAAAAGTGCAATGGAAGTGCTTTGTTCTCAATAAGCTATCTACAAAATATCCTGACTGCTGAAATCTTTAGGGCAGTCTCTCAAAGCACTGGTAGTTCTATCAACTAGCTAGAACAAAAGTCAGCTGTAAAAGATAAGCTCCATTGTGCCCATTTGCCTGACTTCTTATAGGGCCAGATGGAGCCCCTGGTCTATCTCATTGGATCCCTTTCACAGGCAGGAGACGCAGAAGGGACGCAGCTGTGGAAATGGCATCTCCTGTTTCCAAGGGCATTTCTTCCTGAGAATCCTGAGATGTTCCCAGCCTGAATATTGCTCTCTTGAGAGTTGACACAGATGTCCCATATGGCCATCAAACACACATGAAGGGAAGGAACGGAAAGAACAACGCTTGTCTTTTCCAACCCATTTAAGATCTGTTAGTCCGTCACATGTCAACAGTGACAAGCAGTGTGAAGCTGGACTGTGTAGGGCAGAGCCACTGCCACCTTCGCAGTCAGATGGGATGGCAACAGGGCAGATCTCATGATCGCAGGAAAACTCCAAGGAAGAGAGTTTAAACGCTAGAACCGTTGAACTGTTATTGACATTGAACGAGCTGCATTACCGGGGGAAATTTTCCCTACAATATAGGATACAGTAAAGAATGGCGGATGCTGGCTTGAAGCATGGACACGAGAGGGTTACAAACCAATTTCCCAAGATAACAAATTTTCAATACATCATTAAAACAGAGCCACACTCTCGTCTTGTTGCCATTTACAGACTATAAAAAAATATGAAGATCTTTGGCCTAATGCAATATCTATGTTTCATCTATCTATCATCATCCATCTATGTATATGAAAGTTTCTAGTGATTTCTCAGGCCTTCGATAGCTGGTGATAAATTTATATCCCTGTGCTGGAGAACAACTTCTCAGTGCAAAGGTGAGTGGAAATGAGATTAAGCAAAGATAGTGGGCTTTGGATACAAGGAGTGTAAGACTATAAATGTGAAATTTAAAGTGCTAGTAATCAACTGTAGTTATATACAAAATTACTATGTATATAACTTATCGTGTGTTATTATTACATATAATATAAATATATAATGTATATGAATCTCAATTGTATACAAGTATACAGTAATATAATATACATTATATTACTTTTATATTTTATTATATTTTACATTGTAGTATAATGTCCTTATTAACATAATCCTGTTGTTGTTCAGTCACTAAGTCGTGTTGGATCTTGTGACCTCAAGCAGCACACCACGCTTCCCTGTATTATTACTAATATAATTAGTGTTATCTCCTATATATCCTATTCTATATCATTATATGCTACATTATTACAGATATACACTTGAGATTAGGAATGAGTCCAAGCATTAACAGACTAGAAAGCGTAACACAAAAATTCTTAGTTCTATACAGAGAAAAGAGTAATAAAGTGAAACAAACCCCAGGTAATAGAAAAGAAAAATGATGCCTGGAACTTTACAGCAAGGAAGAACAACAAGGGGCTGTGAGGGAAGCTGGCCTGGAGGCGAGTACTGGACCAACTTTGGGGGCTGTCTAAGGAACCCATGGACACCGTCACTCAGATACGCACAGGCAGACACGCTCATTCCGTGTAAGCACAGACACCAGTCCTAGATCTGACTGAGGAAGACAGAGTGCGTTCGGTCTTCACCAAGCATCAGCAGTCCACTCTTGCCCTCTGAATTCCAAGCTAACATCTCTGACCTTATTTCTCTTTCAACACACTGCATCTCTCTTCCCCCTTTTACCATCATACTTCTAATACACTGCTTTTGAGAAAATTCACCCCAAACCTTACCCAGGGTATCGTGCATGCAGGTGACTTGTTTTTTCTTGAAATTCCTGCACAGTGTGTGACGCTCTGTGAACATTCATCACACGCACTTATCCCGTGGGTTAGATGACTAGCTGTTTGCTTTACAGGAAGAGTCTGGAGCCATGGAGCTCAGAGGGGGAATGTCACTAAATCCAGGTATTCCCACAGTAGGGGTAAGGTTTCCCAGTTAAATAAATTATTAAAGTCAGGTGAATAACTTCTTTTTATTATTCAGCCGCTCTTGATTTCACAGCTGCAAGAGCGGAGATGACAAATACCAAGGACTCTGGATTTTCCTTATGGAGGAAGAAACACACCACTCTAAACACTTAAAAATAAGTTAAAACCATACCATTTCCTTTCGAAAGAAAAGATTTTTATGAACTGTGACCATTCTCTCAGAGGAGTCAGAATCCTGCCTTCCAGCTTCTTGGTGAGTCACTACATTTCCTCCTGTGTCCAGTTCACTGGCAGGTTCTGAAAGGAACAATTACCTTTCCTCCAGCACAGAGGTTTTTGCTCCTAGCATACAATCCACAGTGTACTTGCGGTATTCTTGTTTCTCCTATCACACGCTTGAAAAATGAAGTGTCTATATAGACAAACAACTAAAAATAAGGCTTGACCTTCAAAGGAGTCCCCTTAGGTTTTTCCACACTTACCCAAATGGCTCTGTCATTGTTCAGAACACTTTTGGGACGTCTGCTTTGGGTATCGACTTCACAAGAAAATTAGGCTAGACTTTACAGCTCCATACCGTTATTGACTAATAATGTTTCCCAGCTCCATCATTTTTTCGACAGCTGGTCACTTTGGGTTTGAAAAAAGGAGGTCTGTTCTCCCAGGACAAAGTTTTGTCACCACTGAGGAGAGTCAGAGGAATGGATAATAGATTCTGAAGGCAGTTAAACACGGAGGCACTCAAAACCGGTACAAAAAGGCCTCCCTGGAGTACGTGGATAGCTTCCGAGTGGGTGCTGGATAGGGGAACCACATTCATTCGGGGGCAGAAGCTATGATACGAGCGACAACAAAGCAAACTGACCACGTTACTTTATAATTTCATTTAGAAAACTTAATTATATGCCTCTGTAAGCCTCACTCGGTTTTAAATTTGAATAGCTGGCTAAAAACGGGATCTTTTCGAACATTCCTGGAAAAGATGCTGATCAGGAATTTCCATTTTCAGCTGTTTTAATTCAAAAGCTCTAATAACCAAGATTGTGCAATAAAATTTTGTTATCATGTAATATTAATTGAGGAGAGAAATAAAGTGGTCTCATGTAAGGTATTTTTCTCTCAAGTACCCAAAAAAAAAAAAATCCACTTAGACATATAACCAAATGTTATTTAATATCTTAAAAAGTAACACAATCCAAAATGGATATTTCACACAACACTACATAAACAACATGAACACAATATTACCATATGGAGGGACTTTCAAATATAGACTTACAAAAATCCCTGTGCTTTTTTTTCTTTTAAGTTATTATACTAAGCATGACAAGTAATCATCATTTACAATATGGTACACTGACACGATAAAAACCATGTTACAAATGTGCTGTTATAAATCAGTAACATTAGGGAAGACATTTCATGAACTGTAATTATTTCATATGAAATACTATACAATATAAACAGAACATCCATCTTGGATGACCTTTACAGCAACCAGAGACCAAGTAATTTAAATTTTTTTTTTTTTCAGTGCAAACACATTTTATTCAAGGCAGTCTTGGCTGCAAAATTCCTTTCTAACATACAGTAAATCCCACTTGCACTTCTTAATTCACCCTAATGCAATAGTCACATTCAGTCACTCGGAGAAAGATACCTGCAGAATTATGATCCCTTTAAACTGAACGTTGAAATTTAATTCTCTTCTAGACAGTTGTATCTACGTCAACTACTCTAAGGACCTTAATTTGTAGCTGTCAATACTTACATGAAGGTGACCCTAGGGCAGCTCTATTCCTAACCCATCCTTGTGCGCACAGTACCACACACTGCTTTGCCCTTCCGATGTGGAAACCCTGGAGGTGTTTCGGGATCTAAGTGGGGAGGAGGCAGGAAGGGTGGACTGGGAGGAAAGGCGGGCGAGGAGCTGTGTGTGTACACGACAGGATGGATTTTGTATAACTGCAGAGGATTTGTGCTGGAGACCTCAGATCTCGGGTTTGGTACCTCTTTTGGGAGGCGGGGCACAAGGGAACAGGCATATCAAAACCAGGCTCTGGACAAGGAGGGAGGCAGCTATATGTGGACCAAACATTAAACATTCCTGGAAAAGATGGGTAAGGCTTCTGGCCTTACCCTGGCTTCCAGAGTCATGGCCACCTCACCTGGGAAACAACCTTTCCTTGTTGGCAGGGCGTGTGTGTGCGTATGTTCACGTTTGAGGACAGTAAGGAGCAAAGAAAGCCCTGTTAACTGGTAATATACAATCATCAGAAGAAGGTTTAGTCCCCCTTGAGCCTTGTAGAATTCTGAACCTTGCAAACCAGCCACTGTAAGTTCTAGAACAACTGTAAAAATGACCCAGAGAAATGGTATGGGGAGGGAGGTGGGAGGTGGGGTTCAGGATGGGGAACACGCATACACCCATGGCAGATTCATGTTGATGTATGGCAAAACCAATACAATATGTAGAGTAATTAGCCTCCAATTAAAAATTAAAAAAAAAATTTTTTTTTAAAACAAAAAACCACAGGACTCTAGTGTGAGAGGAGCCGTGGCTAGGTTGGTGCTGTAAAAGACGCAGAGAACTCCACTGGGAGACGGCAGTGTGTGGTTCCAACACCCCAGGAAACAGAGTAATGAATTTTCTCATAGATCTAATTTATGAAACCTCTCCTGAATAAAAAAACCTATGGGAAAAGATTGGATGTATCCGGAATACCGTAAAACTTTCTGGGAGAGTTGACAAGAGTGATAGCTGATTCCTTTATCTTACTTGGCAAAGATCAGACCGATGATAATCTCTTTCCTGTCTGTCTTTTACTAACCCAGAGCAAAGCAATGTTTTCCATGGCTTTTGCCTCCATTTTTCCTGCGTCCTAGCTTCCTCAAGCCCTCAGTGTGTGCAGAAATTTGAGGATGGTGGGGGTGAGGGTGGGTGGTGGAGAGGTGGGGGAGGGGGGAAGGAAAGGGTCACTTCCGTGGGGGCCACTGTTGCCCGACAGCGCACTGCTAGCTGGTTCTGTGACTGGCCTGTGATAAACGGAGAAGGTCCTTGACCAGGATCTTTTATCTCCTAATTTGAGATAAAAAAAAAAACAAAAAAACCCACTTGGAACTAGATCAGCTTCCCTAGCAACTCCAGATTCTTCAGATTAGGGCTCAGTATACTGAATTTCAGTTGTGCTGAGAAGCACTGTGCAGAGGACTCGATAGGATTTTTTTAGTGAAAGTTTCTGTATCAGCACCTTCCACTGCCAAGGGCAGTCGTGTTCCTGAAAGATGGTATTTTAGCACGGGATTGAGAAGCCCATGGGAAACTGCAAACACGCGTGTGCAAGCCAGATCTACTTCGGACCCCAAGGGCATCTGGGCGGCTTTTTTTTTTTTTTGTCAAATTCCCAACACCCTGAACTTTTTGAATGAAAATGGACAAAGGTGTCAAGTTGTATTTGTTTTCTTTGACTTTATTAGCACACATCAGAAAAATAGCATTGTATTTCATGATTTCTCATGATGGTCTATCAAACAGATAGAAAATAGATCACTGATAGCTGCCACTGTGTTTCTGGGTAATCTTATGTCACTCCTGTGTGTTCAAGTACGGGTATTACAAATAGGACCTACTTTGTGAACTGTGAATCCGAATGCTTTGGAAGCACTTTGAGATCCCAAAATGAATGTGCGAAGTGCTCGTAGGTTGTTCTTGGTTTTTAATCAAGCTCCAAACACTGCTCATGTTATAAATTGTGAGGCTTTTCAAATCAAGATCACTACTGTATGGTGAGCAATACGCCTATCATTTAAGTTAAAAACTTTATTTTCAAGTACACTTTGTGGTGATAAGTGGTTTGTCCTGGGTAGAATTTTACAAAGCTGTGCCAACCTAAAAAACAGACAATGCTTTCATTGCTGCTGAACAGGTTTCTTTTTTTTTTTTTTTCCCTCCCCATGGTGACTGCAATATAATTTAAACTTACATTTTAGAAATGCTGGTTGGATTATGAAAAAGGGAGACTGAGGAACAGCTGGTGTTCACATCGTTGTGATTCCAGATTAACTTTCACTGGATGCTTCCTGAACTTGAACTTCACAACATCAGAAAAACAGTCATTTATTACTTTTATCCAGCTAGTCCTCTTTCAGCTCTTCCCATTTTCTCTATTTGATGCCAACCCCCTTTCATATGCTTATGAAGGTCCCCTGAGATGTGCAAAATATATAAAATGAAATACAAATTATGGAACAGAAGTTGTGGATACAAAGCACAGCTCTTTTAATTCCAATGAAATCTGGGCTCAATACGGTAGCATGCAAGTGAAGGCAGAGAGGCCCAAAGTGCTTCAAAGTTGGCAGTCCAAATTTCTGGTGTGTCTTATGACCAAAAACCTAGAATTCAAATCAGATTTTCAGAGGAGTAAATAGCTTGCTAAATCATGTTTGTTTACCAACTGGCTCTTGGCCAGAGAGAGCTCTTAGCAGGAATGAGGTGGGGGCAGGGGCAGGGGAGACAAGAAATTTAAACTTTTCATTCATAACAAAATCAAGTGCGCTTTCTGTGGGAAAGAAGAGAGACGGGTTTACAGCTGAGAATGAAATAATGCCATCAAAGAAAAACCATGGCAATGAGACAGTCACGAGTCCACATAGGCAACCACTGACACACACACAGAATGCCATGGCCTAATGGTTAAGAACGCTGTCAACTTTGCTTTTCTGAACAATACACTTGAACGCACTGCGGCCGCTTCATCAAATTTATGGAGGTAGTTATATGTAAAAATAAAAATTACCATAAAGTAATATGCTGTATCATAATACATAAGTGTGCAAAATGCCGACAGATGGGTTGACCCTTTAAAGTTGAACGCTACACAGAGATTCAACCAGATTCAGTTTTGTAAACCTTTCAGTTGATAAACTCTAAGTGAAGTCTAGGTAAGCAGCCGTGGGCCACAAAGCAATCGTTTCACCGGAGGAAAAGGACGCGGGCAAAGCTCGGAGCGGGTTACTGAGAACATCACCGCAGACCATCTGGGGTCATACTTGTAACATGCTTCCAGTCCCCTCTTCTCCCCCATTCATTCAGGCATCCCAATTTGATTCAGACGGGTATGTATCTGCATGGAACGTCTGCTCACACCATATCCTCCTTGAAGTCCATCGTTTCTATGCTAATGGCTGCTGGTCTAAGGGAATTTTTTTTTTTTCCCTAAATCATGTACCCCATAGCATCGGGCAAAGAGTGTACACATTTTATTCAAATGTCTTCTGTAAACCTATTTCTTGTGAAATATTGATAAATTCATATTTTAAAGCTTCTCTTTAAAGGTAATGCTTTTCTTTCCTGTTCACACAGTATTTGATTATTCTAATGGCTACTTTAGGAGGATCAACTAGAGGCTGATGTATTGTTTCAATGGTTCTATTATTTATGAACTGATTGCATGATTCACGCTGGAGGGTAGGTTTAGGGGTGAAAAAAAGAGAATTTGGACAGAAGAATTTAGTAACTGTGTGGTATACAACTCCCCAAGGACACAGACTCTGTGTATAGTCTATTGGATACGTTATCATTCCTTCTGGACAAATTTTAGCAGTGAGACAAGAGTGTATTTCTGAGCAATCAAGGCATGCCTTGGAGGAAATAAAGCATGAGATTGAAAGCCAACTGACAGAAGCATTTTAAAGGTGTGGGAGTTTGCCAAGAAACGTGCTCACGTTTCACTATAAGCACAAAGAAAGGAAACTATACTAAACTTGACGAGTCCAGTTTGACCCAACGAAACTTCCAGCTATCTGAAAAAGCATGAGAGAGTCTCTAAATGTTTCAAGAAACAGCCCAACTGTGTCTACTTAAAGACTCTACTCTTTAAACAGATGGCTAGTGACTCAACCTAATACTGAAGCAGAAGTGTTTTGCCAATTTATGCCAATTCCTGAAATCCGAGGTGAAAATATTTTAGATTTATTTTGGGGTATTTATTTTATGGTATATGGCTCCAAACATCACATGCCACTCAGCTAAATAAAACTTTTGGTCAGACCATTTACTGGTATCACACGAAATCCTTTTGTGAATAAATTTCCATTATCTACAGATTTATTCCATGGCTCTCCTAAAATAAGACACGGGAACTTTTGAGACATCTCTTTCCTAGAGAAATGAATCTCGATTATTTGTAATCCCTTTGTTGCTGAGAACCTTCTCTGTAGTCATCAGGACATTGTAAACCAAAACAAAATGTAATTAACAAATCATCCTGAAATAAATTGGGCTAAAAACTATACATCCACCTAAAAATGCCTCCTGAAATTGGTTACAAAGGTTCTGTAAACATTACTCTGGCATAGTTCACGTATGCATAATTATTCTTCTGATAAATTTAGGGGGCACACAGTTAGGGTTCCTTCACACTTGCAGAATGATCACATTCTGTTGTTAATTACATGGGCACATGTATATTTCTAATCAAAAAGTATTTTAAAGTTTTCTCTATAGATATCTTCCCAGGAATAAAAGGCCTGAAGTTCAACTCTCCCTAAATTTGCTCTTTCCTATAACCACTAAAAATTATCTCCCACAGCCTAATTTAGGCATTCTATTTAAAACTACATAAAATAGATTTATGTCCTTCCATTAGAAAGAATAACGTCCCCAGGCCATAGTCTTCATTTGTATCACAAAGAACATTTTGCTTTTAAACAAACTAATTATCGTTTATTTCTGATAGTAAGATAGCATCACCCTTAAGTCTCACAAGGAAGAAATGCTCTTCCTTCACTATCTGATGAACACCTTTTTAAAAGTCCGCATTACCTCTCCCATCACTCAGTGCTGTGCCCCAGCCAGGCTGGGGGACCCTTCCTTTGTCCATTTGAGAATCAAAGGCCTATATTCCTGTTTGTGATGATGGAAGGTTAAACATATCAGACAAGCATCCATGACACTTAAAAAACAAAATCCTGAAAACAAACACTCCCAGTATTTGGATCACGACCCCTTCTGACACACTTCCATGGGCTCCTACAAAATCGTATCAAAAAAACTCAGTGCAAAATGACTGGGGCCGCAATGATTCACACACAAAGGGCTGGGGTCCCTTTTAGTCAGTTTGGCATTAATTTCCCTCAAGGTAGACCCTTGCATTTGACATTTTGTGGTGGCTTAGTTGTTTATCTTTTTTTTTTTTTTCTTTTGGAAGTGTCAAGGATCAGTTCTGTGGCACCATCTGGTCACAGACTGGGAGCAACACGCATCTGTGGCATTTTAAAATGGACTTGGCAACTGCAAGACATCGAAAATGCATATTACACTTACAGTGTCTAGACTTCCCTATGTGTGCTCAGTTACAATTAGTGAAGCAAAAGTATACATATCACCCTACTGCTATTCTTGTTGCTACAGAGCCATAAATGTGAAAAGCAATACTCTGAAATAAAGATTTTTCGGTTGTTGTTTTTTGCCCTAGCCTACTTAGCAGCACAGTTTAAGTCAACACAAAAACTGCCGTTGAGATGCTTGTCTTTCCAAAGATGTAAACACCAGCCACAGCGTCGTAAACTTGGCTGTATCGAATGAGACGGGAGGTCGGAGGCAGGATGACTATCACACACTAGTAACAGAAGCTTGCAAGCAGTTGGAAGGTTTCTGTAATTTCTCAGCTTCGTTGGTGGGGGGGTCCGTACTTGCTCGGAAACTGAAGGCCGGGCCAGCTCCACCGTGGGCCGGGCTCCAGGTAGGGTTCTGACGACGGTTACTTTCAACAATGCTTGATGTGTTGGAAGCCAGGCTCTCCCGAGTGCTACAAGAGTAAAAAGGTTTTGTTTGGTTTGGTTTTTAACATAAATAATTATATACTGAGCCCTAGAGGAAGAGCAAATGATGGAGTTAATGGATTTCTTCTGGCGGTTTATCATGTCATGTATATAGCATCTCATACTGATTATTCACATAAGCTCCAGCAACTTGGACTCCAGAAGCTTTTCACAAGACATGCTATCATCAGCAGCATACTGAGTAAAGGGTTTTCATACAACTAAATATATGTCTTCCCTAGACTTTCACATTCAAGGAAAAGCCTTCAAAATCTGATGTGATAGATGGCTCTTGTGTTCCTTTTTTAAAAAAGACTAAAGACTTTAAAAAGACTTTGTAAATTACACATAGGTAATGATTTCATTTCAGGCTCGAATTTCATGGATAGAATTGCTCCTGAATCAACTGCATACTTTTATCCTAATGATTCTGTTTTCATTCTTGCTTAGTAGATTTTTGACTCTGGAGGTGAACTTCAACAGGACACTAGCCAATTTGCAGCAGTGATGGGAATAACATTCTTTTTTTAAAGACGTCATACCTCTGTTTTAAATACGTAACACTTTAGTTAATGTACATTCTATTTTCAGATGAGGAATCTAAAGTTTTCCCTATTTGCATTTATTTCCTCCCTTCTTCCCTATTTAATTTTTTAAAGGAATCTTTAGAGGTGATTTTAAAGCTTTAGTATTTCGATTTCTCTTTTAATTTTTCTAATTTAGAAATACTTAAAATCTATTTTATTGTCCCAAGAGGTTTATAACATTTAACATGTCAAATGTGTAGGACAATGACAGATATAAGATTACTTGGCCTGACTGATGGGAACTGAGTGGGTTTCATGTTCTAGGTCCTCAAAATGGTAATACGAAACTTACCAGCTCACAAAGAGGTAGAAGAAACCATAATGATGCTCAAAACATCCACCCTATGGCATAGATTCAAGGTTTATAAAATATTCTTCCATGTTGGTCCCCATCACTGATTTAAAGTCAAACCACCCAGGGGACATCCTCACCACCTGGGTTTCATTCTCATCCAAAACTCATAGCGAGTCTGTCTGAACATTATACTTTGGCAGTCATGCCTGACAGGGTATTTCATCCTGACCCTTTGTGGCCTTAAGCTTGCTTCTCATCAAAAAGCCAAGAGTTAGTTGTTTAAAAGGGAGTTTGTTCACCGACTACCAAAAAGACAACTGAATGCTTCCTGACTGCAGAGGGTATCTCCAGAGCGTTCATACATTCATAGAAGTAAATCAAGCTCTTTCATGATGCTTATGGTCAATCTGGACATATCTAAGGAATACTTCAAAATATCATCATTAAGTGATGGAAAAACACTAGACTTACCTACTTACCTGCCTTACACCTCCTCTAAGAAAATCCATCAATGTTTTTCCAGGACTACAACTGAGAGTCAGGTGGAGGAAGGAAAAAGGACAAGAAACATGTAGAACCCCAGAGAGGTCGTGACACGCTCCTTCGGTTGCATTCGTAATCACAATAGCAACTTTTTAGGGCATTTGACTTCCTTATCTTTAAAGCAGGTCAAGTTATGTGCTGTACCTTCTCAGTGAATGACTCAGAAGAAGAAATAAGCAACCAGGAAAGATCAGTACACCCCAAAGCTAGGCAAATGCGAGTTATTTCTACGGTACATCTGGCATCGCATGAAAAAAACCAGTCACTGTGGGGAGGCTTGGGAATCTATGTATTACTAGTGACTTTTTTTTTTTTCCTATGGGAAAATGCATTTTGAGGTCCAAGGAATTCACTTTTAAACCAGTTTTTCAGGTGGGAATTTAACTTATCAAGTCCCTACTGTACATCAGGTACCGTCAACACACATCATTGTAACAGATGGCCTAAGGTGGGAGCTACACGTGCTCTCAGATAACTCGGACTACCTTTGACCACGGCCAACATAATAACAGTGGTAAACACGACAGGGCATTCCAGTGTCTCCAAAGAACATATCTCATTACTCCTGCGACAGTGAGTACAGTGTGTGACAGCCATATGGAAAGCTGTGGATATGACAATGAAGCAACTCATGGAGACGGAGGGTGAGCAGTAACAACAGTCGTCATATTTAAAATGTCATACTTCTTTAAAGAGAGCTAATGGAGTGGAATCTGTACAAATCTAGAAAACCTATAAAAACCTATAGAATCTCAGAATTTTATAGGCAGAAGAACTGAACCAAGAGGCCCTCTGTTCTGTGCCCTGCATGGACTCCCCTTGGGCCTCCACCTGGACAGCACAGGACACGTCAGACACATGCCGGGAGGCCTGGAGCCCTCTGATTCTCATATCGTGTTTATCAACAGGTTTTCAGCCTCAACTCCGGAATAGCAGGCTTTGCACGACAGGATTCTTCACCTTCAACATTCGATCTCATGGCATAGTTTAAATTTCTACCTCGTTTCCTTCCCTCCACACACTTTGAAGTGAAAGTGTTAGTCACTCAGTCTTGTCCGACTCTTTGCGACCCCACGGACTGTAGCCTGCCAGGCTCCTCTGTCCATGAGATCTCCCAGGGGAGAATACTGGAGTGGGTTGCCATTCGCTTCTCTAGAGGAACTTCCTGACTAAAGGGGACTGAAGAGTTTTGGAAATGTGGCCGAACACGACTTCTGAGTCAGCACTGAAGACTTCAGAGTGTGGAGATCGCCATGTTTTTTGGCAGGGGCAGTGGGGTGGTGGCGCAGGTTGGACCTTTGTTGCCCAGTGAGCTCTTTCACCACAAGATCTGAATAAATGGCCCCTGAAGATCCCTGTAACGGTGGAGCCGTGTCAGCATGACAATGCAATTTGGCTAAAAGACTCCTGACACTGGAGAGTAAAACCCCCTGTAACTCAAATATTCTCCTTCACAGACAATCCTCATGCATCCGAAAGGTAACTTAGTAAATTTATCGAAGTAGAGGGGAAATATAATTTTAAAAATAAATATCAAAAATAAGTTTGTCTCTCAAGTTCTTACCAAAGGATATGAAAAACAAAAGGGGTGCGGTCAGGAATTGTTCTGTAGATTGTCTACCTGCATGACATTTATGGGTGACCTACGTATTCCCATAAAGAAAATTCTACCTAATAAGAGAAGGA
The DNA here is from genome assembly GCA_006410615.1 of Neotragus moschatus. Classification (NCBI taxonomy): domain Eukaryota; kingdom Metazoa; phylum Chordata; class Mammalia; order Artiodactyla; family Bovidae; genus Neotragus; species Neotragus moschatus. The sequence goes on from SJYA01003270.1 coordinate 1,147,669, forward strand.
AGATAGCTCCTGAGTGAAGACAGACTCCTCAGGACAACCTACCAGGACAGCACATCTGACCCTGAGTACACTATTAAAGCTATGCAAGTAAGCTCTGTTCAAGCAATGATCCCATTCACCAATTCCATAATCTGAACTCCTAATTTAGAAATAATAAAATATATTCTGTGGAGAGACTGGATCAACAATTACACGAACATTTCTGTTTACCCGCCCCCATAACAAAAAACGTTCAATATTATGCAGTGGTCAGGTTTTGAGTCAGAACCCACTAACCTCTCAACGCCCCCTTTGCAACTATCTCTGGAGCACGGTGGTTTCCCTTTGTGGAGGTCTAGGGGCCAAGAGTGCCCCATAAAGAGCTGGAAACTGGTGTGGAGAAGCACCGAGCAGGGAGAGCCCACAGAATGAGAAACAGCAGAGCAGGAGGTCCAGGCCAATAACCCACACCTTCCGTAAGTAATGGCAGTGAACGTCTACCACCAACGGCAGACGTTTAGTTATGCTCATCTGCTATCCCCTACTAGGAAATCACGGGAAAAATGAGAGTAAAAGAGGGAAGCAGAGAGAAAAGAAGATATAAAACAATTGTATATAAATCAAGATTTCATTTGGGATTAAAAAACATTTAGCAAAAATTGTTTCTGAGCAAAGTCACTTAACAGGCCAGTAGTCTGCAGACTGAATGCCATGGCCCCCTGAGGTTTCAAGGTCCCTGAGGCTGGGCAGAGGAGACCTGGAGCTCCTGGCTTCCACGTTAACCAGGGTGCCATCTCTGTGGTTTGTTTAGACATCAGACTTCCACACGTGTTAACTCAGAAAAGAAGTGTTACTTGACAATAATAATAATGGTAAGAAAGAGCTAGCCCTTTAAGAAATAACCAAGGTCTAATATGAGACAAACAGATGAATGATTCCCAGTTCTGGTTTTGGGATGCTCTGTCTCCAAATTACCCAGAGACAGAGTCAAAGAATTACAATGCAACTAATTTTAATTCTTAATAATTAAAATAAATATAAGAAATACATATTCATATCTTGGACTTGTTCAAATACAAACTACTATAAAAAGTTGGGAATCACAACTAATGGGAGATGTCAATCTCTCAACAGTATTTCTGCATCTCAGAGTCACCAATCTGGAGTAGAATTCAGAAGGAGAGTCAAGTCCCAAGTCGCTCTTGGAAGAGAAGGAAGAATTAAGGAGAAAAAAAGGAAAGTGGCATAGACTCCCTTTTGCTTCCTGACCCCCTTAACCACTTCAGTGCCCTGGCTGTGGCCACTGGGCACTGCACACTCAGCTGTTAACCCTCTGCTGAATTACCAGCACCTACCAAAAAGGCGGCACCACAATTGGCGTGCCTACAAAGTGCCAATTCTGCAGGGGGAGAAAAGAAAGTGCTGGCATGCACTTCGATCTAACAGAGCACAGGCCCCCAGTCTTCCTAGAACGGGACCAGTTCCCTGTGCCTGCAGACTTTTGAGTGGTGAGAGGAAGGTGTATGAGAGCAAGGGGTCCAGGCTGCACAGAAAGTCAGGGTTGAGACGACAACAAGCTTCTAGATCCACTGCAGAGGTTGTGAGATGAGCTATTATAGTCTCACTAGATGGATTTCTCACCTTTGAGTCAATCAAGTTATTCCCAACCCCTACCTCCCACCGTCACACTGACTACTCATTTTACTCAAAAAGCTACTATTTTTTGAAAGACTTGGAAAAAAAAAAAAAAACAACCCTTCCTTTATCAGCGTGGTGGCAATATCAACATCGAAATACTGGGAAATGTTGGTCTGAGATTGGACGGGAAGGAGCCAACCCACCAGTCCAGATTGGTGATCTCTACAGCTGCAGAAACATTTGTTTCAATTCCTGAAAAAGAAGTCAGAAACAGGCTGTTAACAATACAACTCACACAACTCTTCACCCTCTTTCACAGAACTGAGACTGAAATTAGAAACTCTGAGTTAACCTGCATAAAGCCCCAGGCCCCGGGGGACGTATGTGTGTGCGCACAGACGCTGCTCCCTACCGTGGGGAGTTGAATCCACTATCCACTGTGATGCTGCTGCTGTCCATGCTGTCTAGACGTGCCGAATGGGTGGCCCTCTGGTTGCTGCTGCTGTCGGCTTCCTTTGGGGCGAGCAGGGTGAGGTTCTTCTCAAATTTCCTCTGCAAGTCTCTTTCCTTCTCCCTCTCCAGGAGCCACTGCATGGTACCTACATCGTCTCTGTTTTTCTCCTCCTCTGCGTTCTTGTTGGCCCCTTCCTCAGACTCATCGTCATCAGAGACGTTGTAATAGTCGAAAGAGGCCTCCTGGTTCCCCACGGACTCCTGCTGACGCTGGGAGGCCGGCAGGGCAGGGGCGGCCGAGGTCCCCAGGGACGGCTCCGGTTTCTCGCATCGGCCTGGCAGTGTGTCGGCAGGGGTCTTCGGGTGCGATTTGAGGAGGGACAGGGTTGATTTGTGATAGCTGTTTACAGACAAGGTGCTGTGAAGAGGTTTGAACAGTGTGTCTTTGCTGAATATCTCTTTCCTCTTGTCCAGGGTGCTGGGCTCGGCGCCGTGATGCTGGATGAGGCGTCCGTTGGCAAGGCCTTCGACTACTGCGCCTGGAGTGACTGGGCCCCCGCCTGGCCCCTTTGGCGACTCCTCCTTGTGCCCTGCAGGCTCCCTGGAGGAATGAGGGGCCTGCCTGTCTGACAGAGGCAGCTTTTTCACCCCTTCTGCCAGGGTCAGAGTGTCGTGGTCCTCTTTGTTCTTCCCCATAGGTGACGGCGCCGTAAGCACCGTCTCACTGGAGGTGTTGCACTGGAAATAGTCATCTGCAGCCGTCTTTGCTGGACAAGAGTTGAGTTCACCAAAGGATGGCAAACTCTCTGGCGCTTTGCCTGGCTCCAAGAGGCTGCAAGCGCTGGGCGGTTCCTTGCTGCCACTGACTATTTCTGGAATACACACCTCTTTATAGCTTGCAGACGAAACGTGAGCCCTTTGATGACCGACAGTCTGTGCAGGCCTTAAAGTACTGTCGTCAATGTAGGATTGGCTGGGGGTCTGGTCATCTTGGCTACAGCCTTCGGCCAGGTCTTCAGGCGTCCCCAGAGAAGAAGCACCCAGAGGGCCTTTAGAGTTATCCATCGATCTGGACCTCTCCTTGGCCTTGCTGGATCTCTCGTTCCTGGACCTTCGGTCCTGGGTATGGCTGTGGCTTCGGTGCACTTTCGAGTGGGAGCTTCCCCTGGAAGGCTCAGGAAAAGGCATCTCAGTCCTCCTTTTGGCCAGCTCCCCAGACACGTCCCATTCTGGGGTCATGGGGAAATGGGACTCGATCACGTTCGGGTTGCTATGCATGATGAAGTTATCCCCTTTGTGTTCGATGATGAAGCAGCCCTCCCGGGGGGCCCTGGTAAGAGGATCGCAAAAGTCATATTCCCTCTCGCCCGGGACATCCAGATGGGAACCATCGGACGGGTCTCCCTTGGACACTCGCGTCTTGCTGTGCGACCGAGACTTTCCGTGGGACTTGCGGTGAGTCCGGCTCTTTTTGCTTCTTCCGCTGTGGTGGGCGGAGGACCCGGCTTTACTCCGGTGCGCCTTCTCTTCTTCAAGTTTCTTCATCAGGGCAGTGTGCCGCATGACGTTTTCCACGGTCAAGTCCGGGTTAATACGCCTGATGATCTCCATCTCCACCTCCCGAGGGATGGTGGTCGGTGTGTCCTCGTCTCGCAGGGGCCACTCTTCGGGAGGAAACTGGGCGGAGAAGTTGGCTAGCTGCTTGGTCTTGTCCTTCTTAAAGCTGAGCCGGAATAGCTTGAGCCCGAATTTCTTGGACTGCTTTTCACCGTCCTTCGGTTTGGAGAGGGTTTCCGTTTTGTAGGAGAAGTTGACAGTACTTTTGCTCTTTTCGGTGGCTGGCACCTGGCAGAGGGAAGGAGGGCAGTAAGGGTCTTTGCAGTCCTTGGCGGGCTTCCTCTGCAGGGTGGCCGCGTGCATGCCATGCACGTCTTCCCTGCAGCAGAGGCAGGAGTCGCAGTGGTTCCTGGGCAACGTTCTTTCCCTGACGCAGCCTGAGGCAGAGGGCGTGATGGTCCCCGGCTGGGGAGAGGTACACTGCGACCGGTCAGGTATCCTCTCGTCCAGATGGTACCATTTACTGTTAGTTCTTATGAGGGAAGGAGTTATGAAATAAGTCTGTGGGGTGACGATGAAGTAGCCATCAGGAGTCGGGTAGATCTTCCTCTCCCGGACCAGCGTGTTCAGCGTGTGCCGGAGAATTTCTTGGCTTGGGGTAGGAACACCTGAAACCAAAGGACACACTCATGAGAACGGAAGGAGGGGGGTGTGGTTGATTCTGGAGTGTTTTGAGTCTGCTTATGGACTGAATGGTGCCCCCCCCCAAACCAATCCCCATGTTCAAGCCCTAAACCCAGGGCGATGCTACTAAGAGGTGGGAGTTTTGGGGAGGTGATTAGGCTCAGATGAGGTCATGAACTTGCAGCCTCCGTGATGTGCCTTTATGAGGAGAGGAAAAGATTAGAGCTCTCTCTCTCCGTGATGTGAGGGTATGGCTGTCTGCAAACCAGGAAGGACGCTCTCACCAGACACCAAACCTGCAGGTGCCTCAGTCTTGGATTTTTCCGGTCCCAGAACTGTGAGAAATAAATGTCTGTTGTTTCAGCTGCCCAGTCCATGGTATTCTGTTACAGCAGTCCACATGGACTAAGACAGAATCCTGTTAATTTTGCCCAGCTTCTAAGTATCATCATACAGCAACTAAGCAGGATTCAGAGAGTGTTCATTAAGTTTAACGTGAATCCTGGTTTTCTCTGATAACTCATGGAATTGTGCAACCAACAGAACAGGAAAAGATAAAAGCTGGGAAAAGAAAAAGGGATGCTAGATGGAGTTAAGTGGCTACTGTTGTTATAAACCTTTACTGAACTGAATTGTTGAAGACAGAATTTTTTTTTGGCTGCCCTGCAAGGCATGAGGGATTTTAGTTCGCCTACCAGGGATCAAACCCGAGACCCCCTGCAATGGAAGTGCAGAGTCTTAACCACTGGACTGCCGGAGATGTCCCAAAGACAGAATATCCTTAAATGAAGAAAAAACGTTTTCAGTATCTTGTAAGTTTACAGAAAAGACTTTCAATAAAAGCAACGCGGAAGTCAGAGTTAAGAGAGCCATCCTGGTATTGAAAAGAAATCTAATATAGACAGAGGCTACCACATTTGCTTGAAGCTGCTCCATACTCTCATTCCAAGATTAAGTTTACTTAATAAACTTAATTTTATAAATTATATAAAAGGGCAACTAGACTTGACCACTGTTTAGGATGTACTCTCCAATTTTGAAATCATCATCTTCAAATTTGAATGTGATTACAGCATTGGTGATAGTTAGGTGAGACCTTCCTCCTTCTTGTTATAAGCCAGCAAAAGGAAGCAAAATGAATTTTTCAAATTCATAGGCAGAGAGCTCTAATAAACACACCAGTGAACGCTTAGAGGCTCTTACATCCATCTGATCACTGAGTCTCAAGCCGCTGTATTCGCTAGAATAGATGTTCCAGAAGAAAATCACAGATGCTCTTTTGTACACCGACTGTTTTCAGAGTTTTGGGTGCCCGTTTAAGTGCTGTCTTAATGTGCTTAAAGAGACGATTAAGAACATATATTCTTCAGAGAGTATAAATTCTCCAGGCTGCAGCGCGTTTAATTTCTTTAATGTTCTCCTTTCCTCAGTGCCACAAATCAAGCGTGATCATATTTCTAAGACTGACCTGAATGATATCATTTGGAAATAGGTCAGGTGGAATCATCCTGGCAATATGCAACCGTGTCTGACCCACAAAAATGGCAATTTCAGGGGAGACCCAGGGCTTCTGGGTCAGAATGCAAGGATCCAAATTCCAGCTTCACCACTGGTAGCTGACGTTACTGGTTGAATTAAGTGTGAGTCCCCCGACCCCCACGTTCATATGTAAGTCCTAATCCCCAGTAGCCTAGAATGTCACCTTATTTGGACATGGGGTCTTTATAGAGATAACCAAGTTAAAGTGAGATCATTAGAGTAAGCCCTGATGTACACTACGTCTGGTGTCCTTCTACAAAGGGGAAACGTGGACACAGAGATATCACACTGAGAAGAGGAACTGGTAGAAGGCAAAGAACTACTAGCCCTAGGGAGAGGCTGGGACAGATTCTTCTCTCACAGCCCTCAGAAGACACCAACCAACCCTGCTGATACACTGATCTTGGAATTGGAGCATCCAGAACTGTAAGACAACAGATGTCTGTACTTTGTTAAGACTGCTCTAGAGAACTACTCTAGAGAACTACTACAGCTGATATCTCCTGAGGCAGCTTGCTTAACGACTCAGAGCCTCGACTTAGTGTCATCAAAATGTAGACAATAACAGCCTGTGTGCGCTTAGTCGCTCAGTCATGTCCAGCTCTTTGCAACCCCATGCACTGCAGCCCACTAGGCTCCTCTGTCCCTGGGATTCTCCAGGCAAGAATACTGGAGTGGGTAGCCACTCCTTTCTCCAGGGGTCTTCCCAACCCAGGAATAGAACCCAGGTCTCCCGCACTGTAGGCAGATTCTTTACTGTCTGAGCCACCAGGGAAGCAGGACAGAAATAGTATCTATCTGCAGGGGGATGATGTGAGTTTGCTGCTAAGTCGCTTCAGTCCTGTCTGACTCTGTGCGACCCATGGAGGGCAGCCCACCAGGCTCCTCCATCCATGGGATTTTCCAGGCAAGAGTACTGGAGTGGGGTGCCACTGCCTTCTCCGGATGTGAGTTTAAATGAGTTTAATGTATGTAGAATAGTGCCTGCCACAGGGAATGCTCACAAATATTAGCTATCAGTAGTCTCAACTTTGGGTCAGGACCCATGGAAACTCTGATTACCTTCAAAGAACATTGTGTAACTGCCTAGAATAACTGGGTAAGCTGAGAGGTTTAGACTCCCCCAGTCCTTCCAAAACTATAAAAGTAAAATACAAAAACACGAGAAATGGTCTGCAGTTCTCAAGGGGAGAGAGTCCATGTACGATGGAATCTACATAATCAGAGACGTAACAGATGCAAGTTCCATCTCTGGGTCAGGAAGACTCCCTGGAGAAGGGAATGGGTACCCATTCCAGTATTCTTGCCTGGAGAATCACATGGACAGAGGAGCTTGGCGGGCTACAGTTCATGGAGATGACTGAAGTGACTTAGTACACACCCATGCTTCAGAAGGCACCTTTCGTGACCAAGGCAGAAAAGGTTAACCGTACTTCTGAACGATGTATTGTTTAACATAATTATTTAATTTTTGAGCAGCACGGTTTCCTTTTTGTTTAAGGCTCTCCTCTTGAGAAATGTATGTTGTTTTTTATCCAAATGTATGTTGGTTATTAAGACTGATATTAAAAAAAATTTAAAACATTGTATGATAGTTCATGGGAAATAGATGGGGAAACAGTGTCAGACTTTTTTGGGGGGGCTCCAAAATCACTGCAGATGGTGACTGCAGCTATGAAACTAAAAGATGCTTACTCCTTGGAAGGAAAGTTATGACCAACTTTGATAGCATATTAAAAAACAGAGACATTACTTTGCCAACAAAGGTCTGTCTAGTCAAGGCTATGGTTTTCCCAGTGGTTATGTATGGATGTGAGAGTTGGACTGTGAAGAAAGCTGAGCACCGAAGAATTGATGCTTTTGGACTGTGGTGTTGGAGAAGACTCTTGAGAGTCCCTTGGACTGCAAGGAGATCCAACCAGTCCATCCTAAAGGAGATCAGTCCTGAGTGTTCATTGGAAGGACTGATGCTAAAGCTGAAACTTCAATACTTTGGCCACCTCATGCAAAGAGTTGACTCACTGGAAAAGACCCCGACGCTGGGAGGGATTGGGGGCAGGAGGAGAAGGGGACAACAGAGCATGAGATGTCTGGATGGCATCACCGACTTGATGGACATGAGTTTGGGTAAACTCCGGGAGTTGGTGATGGACAGGGAGGCCTGGCGTGCCACGATTCATGGGGTTGCAAAGAGTCGGACATGACTGAGCGATTGAACTGAACTGAACTAAACTGATGATAGTTTCTGTTCAAAACAAGAATGAGTTTCAACTGAATTGGGTTGTAACTCAAGCCACATATTTGCAATTTGTGAGAGCCAAAATATAACAGAAGATGCTTGCACAGAAGAGCAACAACTTAGCTTCTCTGCCCTGTGAGTAGCCCTACAAACTATTCTAGTTCTGCTGAACAACTTCAGGGGGCAGCAGCCACATGGAATACAACTTTCAGGATAAGACATTATTCACATTAGAGTCTCACAAACGACAACCACTGCAGCTGCGAACCGCAGCACTCAGATGGCAAACTCATATTTGAAACTGACTCTGTCCTACATGGTAGCGTGCTTTTGATTAACATTGTTAACGGAAGTTTTTCAAAAAAACGGTAAGCCTCATTTAGAAGAATTCATGATTGACAAGTTACTATGCTATTACAATAAAGGAAAGCTGAAGGGTCATTCATAAAAACAGCTATTATAACAAAAATAGCTATAGCTATTATAGCTATAAGACAAAAATTTCATTGTATTATAGAATCTGCTGATTGGAGGCCTTCCAAGTGCTGATCTTAGAAAACTCAGGAAACTACACGGAATCATGACTACAATGTAATCATGTCTACTCACCAGGAAGAACACGCTTTCTGGTTGTTCACAAATGAAGGAATAAGAGTTTCCAGAGAGAATTTACAGCTAAAGCTTTGACGTGGATTTTCAAGTACATCAATCAGATAATGTTTAATTGGAAAAAACCAAGTAGAAACATTCCCTGTCCAATCTGTTTTCCATACCCTTAACAGGGAGTTTTCAAAGCTTTAGCTGAAAGTCACTGATATCTATGATTTTTATTTTACTATTAAGCCTCAGTATAATGACAGATATTTCCAAATGTCTATGAAGTTCAGGGTTCCACTAGAAATCTGCAGGGCTCACTTGTAAAGGGATGGCTGTGATGGAGACTGTCAAGGTTTGCATATTCCATCATGTCCAGATTCCAGTCCCAAAGTTCATCATGAGTTCAGATTCTGTTGGTGTAAAGAGCAAAGGCAAGCTCTATATTAATATGGGGCTGGAATCTGACCTTTCTCCTTGTCCGTATCTTTCCATCTCCTAAAGCAAAAATAGCTATTTAAATATACTGCATGTCGATGGGAGGTTACTTAGACATAGATTGCTTTAACCTTGCAAGTCTGACAAACTGTTGGAACAGAGCACACGTGCTCACATTCTGTATGGTAAGAACTTTAGACTGAAAACTTAACGGGTTTCCTCGGATGATTTCTTTGTGTTCGTGAAGAACACTGACCGAGGGAGAATTCAGTAGGAAGCGATTTAAGGGGATGAATTGGAGACAGAGTATAGCACAGATCACGCCAGCAGTCTCCAGCAAACTCCAAAGCCAACGGCAAGTCCATAAGCAGTCACTTTCCTCCCAGGAAGATCCATGTGTAACAACTTAACATGTACTGGGGTCCAATTTAACTATCATTCTGGAGGGATGAGGACCTATTTACTGATTCTTAATTAAAGTTTGGTTGATTTACAATGTTGTATTAATTCCTGCTCTATGACAAAGTGATTCAGTTATACATACATATACATACATATACATACATATATATATATATATATATATATATTCTTTTTTATATTCACTCCCATTATGGTTTATCAAAGGAGAACAAATACAGTTTCTGGTGCTATATAGTATGACTTTGTTGCTTACCCACTCTATATATAATAGTATGCAGATCTATTTAGAAGGCTGAAAAGCAACAATTATTCTTTTCAGATCCTTTTAAAAATATCCATATTTCTGTAATGTGAACTGGTATATAAAAGTTGTTTTCAAAAATTCAAGCAATACAGAAGCATGATAAAAGGGCTTAAGTATCAGCCTACAGATATTTTCACTAGAAAACTTCTTGCTAAAAACTCTTTAGAATGTCAATGTCCAAAACAGGAATAGAGGTCAAAACCTAGACTATTTTTTCGACTTATATGCATTAAAAATAAAAGTTTGAATATTTTAATAATATTCAGTTAGACTTCAAAGGAGAAGGCAATGGCACCCTACTCCAGTACTCTTGCCTGGAAAATCCCATGGACAGAGAAGCCTGGTAGGCTTCAGTTCATGGGGTCGCTAAGAGTTGGACACAACTGAGCGACTTCACTTTCACTTTTCACTTTCATGCATTGGAGAAGGAGATGGCAACCCACTCCAGTGTTCTTGCCTGGAGAATTCCAGGGACGGGGGAGCCTGGTGGGCTTCTGTCTATGGGGTCACACAGTCGGACACGACTGAAGTGACTTAGCAGCAGAAGACTTCAAAACTTTATTCTCAAATAGTAAACTATGAAAAAGTAAATAGTCCTAGCTTTAAAAAACAAAAATATAAATATGATAGCTAAATCCTTCCAAACTTTTAGAACTGTCATTGAAATGCATTTTTCAAATAGAATTCGAAGGGTATTAAGCTTTCTAAGTTCTGTTCTGAAGTAGCTTAAATGACACCAAAAGAAAAGCAGAAAATCAAAGAAAAGAAAAAAGAAGGGAGATAAGAAAGGAAGAAAAGAAAGCAAGTAAGCAGGAAACAAAACTTGCCATGAGTCAAGATGCTCACGTACTTTAGGAAGGTTGAGCTGTAAAGGTGAAATGGAATTGTGGTAGTTTTTACAGACTTCTTTGTGGATTCTGATTTAGTTTCTCGCCCTCAGTGCCAATGAAAAATTATTAGAAGGTGGAAAATTATTTTTGAAGTAACACTGATGCCTTGATTTTTAATTGCGGAGCTAAGAAAAGTCACTGGTTGGTTTTGGCAAAGACCTTTTTGTTCCTACTGAATTTAATCATGGGATGAAGTGTCCATATAAAATCCCAGGGTGGCCAGAGTGCGCATCCATTTGGAAAGTATATCACCCTTTTCCTGTTACCTGGGAAACAGGTGGTCAGGTGCTCCATCAGTGCTTCTTGGGTGACAGGTTTTCTTGCTGAGTTCATTGCAGAGATGGCCAAGCAAAGGATTTCCCCAAGTGGGATAAACTGAGATTGACTGATGGGAGACATACTGATTGGTGATACATCACCTGTAGAAAGACAATTACCAAGTAAGCAGTTCGTTAAGACCCAGTCACTTGTCACACACACACACCTTCAAACACACACACACACACACCCCTCCCGTGACTCTCAGCTGTTCCCTGTGCTGCAAATACTCTCAATCCTCAACCCTGAAATGCGTTACTGCCCCAGCCACGTGCACTCAGGGGGAAAGACTTGCACAGAACAGCGGAAGCTTCAGCTGCCTCCACAAAGAAAACCTGCCTTTAAAACCTGAGCTCTCGTTGGAATAGACTTACTACTGAAAGGCGTGCAACTGTGAAGCTTTTTTCCAGTGATCTGTTTTTTTTTTTAACTTGGAGCTGATTTGTTTAATAACTGTCATTCACATCTCGACAAGTGCACTTGTGGTACCTTGAAGATTCATTCATTCAAACTCTGGGTGCCCTCTGCACATCAGCATCTTCTAGGGGCTTGAGAAGCACCTGGGAGAGTGAATAAGCTCCCTCCCACCAACATCTCTGCCCTCAAGCACTTTCTATGTAAGTGGAGGAGACAGACAGACGAAAAGTTCCCTATGCAGAAGGCTGAACAATAATCTGGGGCAGAAGAGGAGAGTGAGGTACACACCTGGAGGTGAGGATGGGACTGAGAAGCAGGAAATGAGAGAAAGTTTTACCGAGGTCGTGTAGCCTGAATCTCGTGCTGAAGTGGGAATGAGCCAGCAGCCTGCGAGGTGCAGGGCTATTTTCTGGGGAGCCGCAGAGAAGGGGGACGGGTATGGAGGGACAACAATGAGCAACGAACTGAGTGCCCAAGGGCTTCATCCTGAGGGATTCAAGGAGTTGAGAGAGTCAGACGTCAATTTAAGGAAGACACGCCGGTGGCCACGTGGAGGATGCACCTACCATGGAGGCCTGTGGCCTCCTGCACACATTTGGATCTGAAAGAGCAGGTGGGGCAGGGTGCAGAGCCAGCAGCGAGGGGCCCCACATGGCTCTCGAGGAGGTGGCAACATTCCGGGCATGGAACTGGCTCCCTTGTTGCAAAATCTTGTATCACAATGTGATTCTCAAGTCCTGTGCTAAGAAAGGATCCCCAGCATTCCCCAGAGAGGCTTCTGGGGGCAGGCAGGGGAGCCCCCCGCAGAGGGAGAGGTGGAGGGCAGGGAAATCCCTCCTGACATCTGGGGGCCACCTGTTCCTACCTGGGGTTCTGTAAGGTCTCACTTGAGAAAGGCTGTTCAGAAAGGGGGTGAGGCTCTCAGCAGAGTACCTGTGAGCTTTGAAGCTTCTTTCTACATGGATTTACATAATCTCTCCTCCTCTGCTTCCAAGTAGGATTTCACCCTTGTTATAAATCACCCTGACGTGCCAAAGCTGGACTCAGGACAGCCTGCGACACTGAGTAACCCCCCTCCACTGCCGGGCACTGTCCGGGTGCTCTAGGGTGGACCACGTCCTGTGTCCAGACACGACCTCTAGCTTGACTGGGGCAGGGAGGAGTCTTGAGGCCCTTTGGGAAAGAACGTGAACCTTGCTTTGATGGACCGGATGGTTTGATGGATGAAACCAGGCAACAGCGCCTGGGGATGAAAACCACGAAGTGAGAGGGTAAGTCTAAGAGGTGCACCAGATGGAGCAGTGGAACCCCAGGTCAAGGGCTGAAGACTGATGCCCCCAACCTCGTCCCCAAGCCCAGCTCGGTCCAGTGCTCCCCTCTCCCCGGCATCCCTCGGGGCTCCAATCAGCTCTGCTGTGGCTCCATTCTCTGTAAGATGGGTCTGAGAAGAGGGAGACGTCTCCCCTACAACCCGACGGGGAGTGCCTAGGTCCAGAACAGCAGGTAGCCAGTGGAGATAGAAACCAGCAGAAACCAGGAACTGAACCCAGAAACTGAACCCACGAACTGCCAGGGCCTGTGGCATGTAAGTCTCGCAGATGACACACAGACCTTGGAGAGATTCTTGCAAATATCTGGCAGGGTAGCAGTGGGCGGAAGCTAGAAGACAGAATTTTGGGCTGTTCTCAGGATCTGAGTTTCACACACTGGCTAGGGAAGCTCAGTTCATATCAATGACTCAAAAATGACAGAATCATGTGGGCCGGGACCATCTCCGTGGGCAAGCTTGCTACTGCCTAGAAGACTGTATTTAAGTCTTCAAAAGACTGTTGTACCCTTCATTCAAACACAACCTTATTCCAAAGGCTTCTGTGTGAAAGATGAATGACTGGTGGTGCTGAGATGCAGTGGAGTGGAGCAGGGGGTGCGTTTGGAGCGACTGATGTTCAAGCCCCCCTCCCCACGGTGGCCCCATAGCTCAGTCATAGATACTCTAATGATCTCTCCTGTGCATTCTTCTCTCTCCTTCCACCTTCCATAGAAGAGGATGAGGGCAGTGAGGCAGGTTTCTTGATGATTTGCTAGGTTGGCCACATGGGGTGATTTTATAAGTCAGATGAAAACAACAATGGGGTCAGCTGACAAAGGGTGGAGAGATCAAAGCGCCTTCCAAGTATATCGGTGTATCGCTTGGGAGGCTAACCCCTTCCAGAATTTGCCTATCATAATTATCATAGTCTCAGAAGACTAAAGATCCAAAAATACTACATATTTTCTTTTAAATGCAGGCCTATTTTCTGATTTTACACAGGTGAAAGGGAACTTGAGCTTTCTGTAAAAATGGAGTGACCACTAGCAAAACCAACTGCTTTAGGTCATGCTAGTCCTTGTATTTTTAGCAGAAATTATTTAGTTTAACTAACAAAGGTCAAACGTTTAGCAATCTTCTCAGTTAATTTCTTTGCAGCCAACTGTAAGAGGCAAGGAAGCCTTAAGTGTCTGAAATGCATTTATATTAAAAAAGCTCAGTTTCACTATAAGACTGAATATGTGGAATAACTTTAAACTCAGGATAGAGAACCAAATGAAATGTGGACGCTCTAAATAACTCTTCCACATCGTCTTTGTTTTTATACTGCACCAAGAACTTGGATGCGATCTCAAAAATAACAGAATGATCTCTATTTGTTTCCAAAGCAAACCATTCCATATCACAGTAATCCAAGCCTGTGCACCAATCAGTAACGCTGAAGAAGCTGAAGTTTAACGGTTCTGTGAAGACCTATAAGACCTTTTAGAACCGACATCCAAAAAAGATGTCCTTTTCATTATAGGAGACTGGAATGCAAAAGTAGGAAGTTAAGAAAGACCTGGGGTAACAGGCAAATTTGGCCTTGGAATACGGAATGAAGCAGGGCAAAGACTAATAGAGTTTTGCCAAGAGAACGCACTGGTCATAGCAAACACCCGCTTTCAGCAACACAAGAGAAGACCCCTCACATGGACATCACCAGATGGTCAACACTGAAATCAGACTNTGAGTGAACTCCAGGAGTTGGTGATGGACAGGGAGGCCTGGTATGCTGCAATTCATGGGGTCTCAAAGAGTCAGAAACAACTGAGTGACTGAACTGAACTGAAGATAATGCATGTCCCACTCTGGTCCCACTCCCAGCCCCATCAGCCATCCTATATCCACTGTGCCCATGTGTCTCTCTTCTCTCCAATCCATCTCCAGTGTGACCCTTACCCCAGGCCTCTGTGCCCTCTCAGCTGGTCCATCACAATAGCTTGATGATTCCTAACCCTCTCTCCTGCTGTACACTCCCTTCTCTGCAGAGCAGCCAGGTCTTCTTAGAAAAACTGAAAACAGGCTGCTTCCGTGCCTGAAATTCTCCACTGCCTGCTGTGCCTAGGAGGCGGGGACTCCTGCCAGGTCTACACTGGCCTGAGCCTGTCCACCCACCTCTGCGAGCATCCCCCAGCCCCTCCCCACCTCCGCTTTGCAAAGGGCTCACCACCACTGTTGTTCTTTGAACTCACCCACCTTCCCCCCACTCACAGCATCTGTCTTTGTTGAGCCCCCATCTGGGGGGCTCCTGGCACTTCTCTCCAGACGGGCTGCTTCTCCTTCTCTAGGTCTCCTTTTAAACAGGGCCTCCTTGAGGATCCCTGCTCAGGGCACCAGATCTAATGCTATCCTAAAACCACGGCACACTCCCTCTCATGNTCCCCCCACTCACAGCATCTGTCTTTGTTGAGCCCCCATCTGGGGGGCTCCTGGCACTTCTCTCCAGACGGGCTGCTTCTCCTTCTCTAGGTCTCCTTTTAAACAGGGCCTCCTTGAGGATCCCTGCTCAGGGCACCAGATCTAATGCTATCCTAAAACCACGGCACACTCCCTCTCATGTTACCTAATACTGCGGTTTATAGTAAGAAATAATTGTTTGGTCTTCTTCCTTAAGTCTGGCACAGAGCTCCTAAAACCCGTGCAATTTCCTAAGTGATGAGAGAGACCAAGGTATCTTTGTTGGAGAACCAACCGCGTGGTTGTATGTGCATGCTAAGTTGCTTCAGTCGTGTCCGATTCTTTGCAACACTATGGAGCATGGCCCACCAGTCTCCTCTGTCCATGGGATTCTCCAGGCAAGAATACTGGAGTGGGTTGCCATTCCCTTCTCCAGGGGCTCTTCCCAACCCAGGGATCGAACCCACGTCTCTTTATGTCTCTTGCATTGGCAGGTGGGTTCTTTACCACTAGCGCCACCTGGAAGCCCAACCGTGTGGTTAGAGGGCTGGAACTTTCAGCCCCGCCCCCGACCTCCAGGGAGGGGACAGGCGCTAAAGGTTGAATCAATCCCCAATGGCCAATGATTTAATCAAGCATGCTTATGTTATGAAGCCTCCATGAAAACCCAAAGGATGGGGTCCAGAGAGCTTCTAAGATTGCTAAACATGTGGCAATTGGGGCAGAGGTGAACCCGGGGAGGGCATGGAGCTCCGTGTCCTTTCTTTACACCCTGCACTGTGCATCTCTCCATTCTGGCTCTTCCTGAAGTGCATTCTTTTACAATCTTCTTATTTTAAACTATTACTTACTCTAGTAACTGAAAGGTTTCTCCCTGTAGGCTGCTCCAGCAAAGTAACTGAACCCAAGGAGGGGGTCATGGATGCCTCCAATCTACTGCCTGGTCTTTCAGAAGCACAGGTCACAATCTGGACTTGCTATTGTCATCTGAAGTCGGGGTTGGGGTGAGCTGGGGTGAGAGCAGTCTGTGGACCGAGGCCTGAACCCGTGGGATCTGATGCTTTCAGATAGATGGTGTTGGAATTGTGGTGAATTGTAGGATACTCAGCTGGTGTCGCAGAGAAGGCAATGGCAACCCACTCCAGTACTCTTGCCTGGAAAATCCCATGGGCGGAGGAGCCTGGTGGGCTGCAGTCCATGGGGTTGCTAAGAGTCGGACACAACTGAGCGACTTTACTTTTACTTTTCACTTTCATGCACTGGAGAAGGAAATGGTAACCCACTCCAGTGTTCTTGCCTGGAGAATCCCAGGGACGGGGGAGCCTGGTGGGCTGCCGTCTCTGGGGTCGCACAGAGTCGGACACGACTGAAGCGACTTAGCAGCAGCAGCAGCAGCAGCTGGTGTTGCAGACTTGCTGGTAGAGTGGAAGCCCCCCGCAACACACACACACACACACACACACACACACAGAGGAATTGGCACCAGGGTCTTACTAAGCCCCGTCTTTACTCTCTTAATGTGTGCATGTGTGCTTGTGTGTACCGGTTCACTGTCTGTCTCACCCCCTAGAACACAAGCTCCCTGGCAGAAGGAAAGGTGAACCCTACATTCCCACTATGCTCTCAGTGCCTAGACTAAAGCAGAGCTCACACTAGACACCCAGGACATGTGTGCTGAATGAATGAATTTCCCTTTATAACAAAATCTGAAGAAATGCTCAGGGTACTTAAAGGGTTATGATTTTACTCATATATTTTGCTGAATAATTTGCAAAACAAACACAAAATTTAACGAGAGCCCAAATGTACTTAACCATGCAATTTCTAAGATTCTCCCTGTTAATTTCTCCCCCAAAACACAGCAGTCACCAGAGAAAAAATAACTATATATTATGTGAGGAGTAAGACATGCACTTAAGGAATAAAAGGAATTACAGGTATTGATCAACACAACATAACACATTATTCAAGGTTACCATGATTTTCTTTGGCTCTTAGGTCAACCCTACTTAAGGAGCCAACTAGTCACTCTTAAAACATGCTACTAGAAAATTCTTCCAATAGGTGGACCACATTTATGGTCAAAGAAGAAAACAAGGGAATATAAATACTACTATAATGTTACTGGTCACCATAATCTACAGAAACAACCACATTTTGCATAAACGATGAATTGTTACTTGTCTAATTTATAGGATGGATTTTTCTACTGCCAGAATTAGTCCTGAACATATTCATAAAAACAACTCCTGTAAAAGCTCACAGCTACTTTGTGGGCTAGCCAATTCTTTCTAAACTGCTATAATGCTGTCCTATTGTTCTAGAAAGCGGGGATAAATAGGTTTTATTTCAGCTTTATTTTCTTACAAACATCCACTTAAGTACAGTTCTCAGGGGACATTTGTCAAATCCAGGATCGTTCAGATCAAGCCAAGCACAGTGCCTTGGACTGAGTGAGCGTTGAGCAACTTCTGTGAAATGAATTTAAAATGTGAGAAGGCGTGGAAATATTACAATTCTAAGTACACGTCTTCGATTTTAAAAGCATTTCACATTCGATTTCAAATATCTCCGTGAATATGTGGCCACTGCTTTCATGTAAGGTCAGCTGAGAAGCATGAGGGTGGAGATAAACGCATTCGTGGTGATGGGAGAGGGGGGAGGATGGAGCGGCTGGACCAGAGGCAGGAGTGAGCGTGCACAAGGCTGAGCTGGGGAGCTGGGGGTGTCCTCTGGCACGGCTGGAGCAGGCTGGGGGCTGAGATGGAGAGAACTGTAGGAGCCAGATCCTGGGTGACCAGAAGGCTGAGACTTGACCCCTGATGCTGATGGGAACTCTGATATTTATACAGAGGAATTATCTATACATGACATGTTTGTGTTAGAAAATCAACTCTGGTGCAACTGTAGGGAACAAACCGGTGACCATTACCACCACTGAGAAATTGACAAGGAGGGTCTGGGACAACAGGCAGAAATCACCCACATGCCAACTTCCTCTTTCATCTTCTACAGCTGGTGACTTATACCTCAGAAATAGACGGGAAAATGCACGTGCATTTTGACTATTTCACTCTACTGCATTTTTACTATTTATCTATTCTCCCTTCCAATTTCAGGCCAGTTACTTTAGCTGGAATTATTTTTAAAAAATCCTCTCTCACATAATTCATCCTTTCAAGAAATCTATTTGAGTGTGCCTCTTAGATACCCCAAACCTCTGGGCACTTGAGTTCCAAAATTATCCCTATCTTGGTTCTTTTTGTAGGGGAAAAAAAAAAAAAAAAACTATAATAAAGCTCAGTTCTCTATGAATGCCATTTCCCCCCCCAGTTGCTAGCTGAGGTTCTCTGGGCTCCACAACCTTTGCATATGGTGAAGACACAGCTAAGAAGGCGTGACTTCCATGACAACTCACATTTGTCCCTTCCCAGGTGACACCCACAGCTTTCCAAAAGATACCTACCAGAAAAGCAAAAATAAATCTATTTCCTTCCATCGTAAAGAACCCATATTGACGCAACTGTACACGAAAAGGAAAGCCATAATTTTTCCAGATGGATCACATCACAACGAACTACAACCTTGCAAGTACCCTGACGTTCATCTTCTATCTTAGCCTTCTTTAAATAATCTCCCCTCACCAAATACTAGCATTCCCTTGGAATTATCCTGTTTTCCTGTTTATTTTTAAGTGCTGTTTTCCATTGTAAATGTCAATTCGTTCTGTACTTAGGATTCAAAAGTTACCTTTGACCCTAATGAAGTTCATGAAACAAAGCAACCTTCTTGTAAATGTAGTTCTGAAACTGTACTAATTTATCATTGGGAAATTGCCAATAAAAAAGGCTTTCAGGAGGTACTGTTAAGTGCCTAGGCTCCTTTAACAAAACGCAATTATCCACTCTGTGTCTGTTTCCTCTCCGTAAGATGAGGGTTTGGATGACACGGTTTCAAAGATGCCTTCAGACTCAAATTCTCTGATTCTCCGTCAAGGCAGCAGAATTCTGGCATAAAAGCAGAATAATACATATACTGCTTGCTGCCTCTATTTTCATCTTGCCGGAGAAAACGACTTTAATGCCCATCCAACCTGAAAAGGTAGGATTTAATTTTTTTAAATGACAGAAAAATAGATTGGCTCTGAATTTTTTCCTTGTAATAAAGACTTCAGAATTTACTCTTTCCTAATTCAAAGTTGTGCTCCTTAGAACCAAAGGGTGCCTGTTTTTGTTCTCTGGACTGCCAAAATTAACACTGAAGTTAAAATTATAGATGCCAATAAAATTACCACATGCAGTAGATACCATGACTCATAAAAACAGTCAAACATGCCTGTAAAATGTATGGTGGGTATAGCGATAATGCAAGTCTATTCCTTAAACAAGCTGTTCAGAGGATGAAGAATGTTGCCAAGGTTTATCTTCCATACCCTTGGGCCTGAGGAAATCATAAGCTCTCGGAGGTTAACTGAACAGCTTCTCAGAAGCAGAACATCACACAAATCTTAGTGTTTTACAATTAAGTTTAATTTATTAACCCTGATTTTATGTATACATGTTGTTTTTGGGTCTTTTAACAGGCTTTTTTTTTTAAAGCCATTCTAAAACACACACACACACACACACACAGCCCCTTCCTATACACCCTCCTGCAGACAGAAATACCCTTTCAGCAGGGCAGAGCAGATAAGCGTCATCAGCTTACATGATGCTTCATTTTAAGCAGCTTTCCCTAGAAATCAAACTACGGTACTTGACTTTCAAATGTCTGTATTGGAAATTTGAAAGGAAACTGGCACTGAAAAAGGCTCTTTTACCAGTTTACTGCCATGTCTGGCTTAATGCCACTGATCTCAGAAATTTAAGGTTGAATCTCAATTGCAATCATTAATGGCACTGACAATAAAAATTTATTTTTTACTATTTAGAAACTCTCTAAATTCTTTCGAAAGCTCCCTGGTACTTTATTTCACGTCTTGATGGAGTTCTTGTAAAAAAAAAAAGGTCTAATTTCTAAGCTATTACTTGAATAACTTGTTTTAATTCAAAAGAGAATGTAAATAAGAAGCTCTCATTAATAATACTACAGTTAATGGTGTTGATCAGCTATGACTTACTAAGAAACTTCTGCTGCTGCCGCTAAGTCACTTCAGTCGTGTCCGACTCTGTGTGACTCCATAGACGGCAGCCCACCAGGCTCCCCCGTCCCTGGGATTCTCCAGGCAAGAACACTGGAGTGGGTTGCTATTCCCTCCTTCAATGTGTGAAAGTGAAGTTGCTCAGTCACGTCCGACCCTCATGGGATTTTCCAGGCAAGAGTACTGGAGTAGGGTGCCATTGCCTTCTCTGAAGAAACTTCTAAGGAGAGTTAAATAAGAGTGGTCACACTGGCTGACGGCACATGTGTACAAATACAAATGGGTTAGTGTCCACTGTTATCACCTATTTAGCAGTCCGTCTAATGCAGAGATGCACTAGGTAGGTCTAATGACAAATCAATTGCTTCACTGGTTTGCAGAAGAAACCTGTTATCTTCCCCAAACTACAAGCTTTCATTAGTCATATTAGCTAACACTCTCATTATTGAGATTGGACTATTGATAAAAATGCATACATAAATAAACTGCCTGAGGATAAGCAGAGATGGACAAACCACAAAGGGTGGAGAATCAGATAGAGCAGACAATCGATGGATAGGGAGAAGTGAGAGCTCCCTGGCTCAGGAGCTGTCTTCACCATCAGCACGGATGATGACTGACATCTCTGACCACAAAGATGGAACACGTCTGGACCATGCCACTAGTGCAATAGATTGTGAGCTGAAAAGTCAGGGTGGAAATCAGAGCCACTGGGCCAATTCATCTGTTTCTGTAATTCACAAACCTTTGCTAAGAAGTCTCCGCATCATAACCCACGTGGTGTGTATATTTAGGCACTACAGAATAAAGCTATTGACACGTCAGGCACGCAAATGCTGTCGAGCAAATAGGTACTACATATATAGATGAGGCAAGGTAAGACCCGGCTAGCCAGTGAGATAGGGCAAGGAAATGGCAACCCACCCCAGCATTTCTGCCTGGGAAATCCCACGGGCAGAGGAGCCTGGAGGGTTACAGTTCCCTGGGTGGCAAAGAGTTGGACACGACTTAGCAACTAAACAATAACAAGAAACCCCTGAGATGTTTTCCATCAGCAGTCTCCTCGCTCTCTAGTCCCTCATCCACAGCTAGGTTAAGGCCGCTTACCCCAGCAATAAAATCACAATGAAATACCAGTCCTAGATGACCACAGGTAATAAGAGCTCTCAGATGTCATGCAATTCTGTAAGTGAAAGTCACTCAGTCGTGTCCAACTCTTTGTGACTCCATGGACTATACCGCCCATGGACTATACCGCCCATGGAACTCTCCAGGCCAGAATACTGGAGTGGGTAGCCTTTCCCTTCTCCAGGGGATCTTCCCAATCCAAGGATCAAACCCAGGTCTCTCGAGTTGCAGGTGGATTCTTTACCAGCTGAGCCATAAGGGAAGCCCAGGAACACTGGAGTGGGTAGCTTTTCCCTTCTCCAGGGGATCTTCCCAATCCAGGAATCAAACTTGGGTTTCTTGCATTGCAGGCAGATTCTTTACCAACTGAGCTATCAGGGAAGCCCCAGTTCTGTAAGGCACTTGGCTAACCAGAGTCCTGTGTAATATGTGTGGTTTCCTTTTCTTCGTTATAAGCACATCATATAGGACAGCATCTAAATTTCTATTTTAAGCTACTTCTCTTCCGTCTCCATTCTGTATGGGAACCTAGCCTGACAACAGAGACATAGTAGATGCTCCAAAATCCATGGATGCTACTTCTCAACTACAGTTCAATATAAATCAATCTAAAATTTCCAGAGTCACTCTCTTTCATTCTTCGTAAGTTAGAATCACCATAGCTAATTCTCAACCTTTGTAGTCTTTGCTTAATCTGTTTAGGTCCTAACTACACTGTGACCAACTTCTATAAAATACAATCATAATAGAACAATGAAACACAGTTAAAAAATACATGTTGATAATTCCCAAAGTAAAATCAAATCATACAGAATGACTGCAACCAACTCCCCAAGGACTGCACATCTATCACTCCTTCCAACTGTTATTGAAAGAACTACAGACAGGTACACAGGGATGAGAGAGTACAAAAACCATGTGTGTGCACACACATGCACACATACACAGAGGAAACTCCCAATTCACTGCACCAGAAGTAACTTTTCTTTCAAAAGTATGGCATTATAAGACAGTGGTAGAGGCCATGGACTTTGTTAGTCAAAACTTTAAGTTCAGAGCCCAGTTCTGCTCCTCACTAGCTGTGTCATTTGGAGCAAATTAATTCTTTTTTTTTTTTTTTTTTGAGTCTCACTGTCTTTTTCCCTAAGGTGTACACTGTGATGCTCACCTCATAGAGTTATGGAAGGGATTAAATGAGATAATGGATGCCGAATGCTGACATGGTCCTTGAGACATAACAGATATTTAATAAGTAGTAGTTAGTATTAAAATGATCATCCCCAAGCCCACCTAAATTTATTCAATCTACTCTGTTATGATGTTTGAATTTCTACTAATAAAAAATAATTTGATCCTTTAAAAAAAGCTTTTAAGAAATAATCTAAGGCATCGGTGAGAAACAGAGAGGGCAGTAGTCGTTCTCACTCTGGCATGAATTAGATTGATTAGATTGCTCACCTCCTGATTCTTGCCTGTGAGCATGGGCACTGAGTGAATGGAATATTTTGCCTGGGAGACAGAAAAATTAAGATATAACCTATTATAACATATAGCATTTAGGATGTATTATTGGGCTGGAAAGGACTGGGAAATATGAATTACACAGGGATTTTGGAAATAGAAAAACACTAAAAGGCAGGAAATTGTTTGGACAGAGTCACAGGGATATAGAGAAAGTTGGCCTATTTTAAGATTTTTGGCTGGGCCGATCTTTTACCTAAGAAAGGGAAAGGAAACTCAGCACTTCAGTACCCTTATGTACTGAAGATCTGTGATGCTGGGAGTTAAATAATTTCTAATGGAACCTGGGATGCAAAGAGTCATCATGATCATTTCCTCTAAGGGAAACATCCCATAGAATTCAAACAAGTGACTGCCATACAAAACATCAGAAGTCTTTGCAACCCCATGGACCTTAGCCAGCCAGGTTCCTCTGCCCATGGAATTCTCCACACAAGAACACTGGAGTGGGTTGCCATTTCCTTCTCCAGGGGATCTTCCCAACCAGGGGATCTAACACAGGTCTCCTGCATTGCAGGCAGATTCTCTACCATCTGAGCCACCATGGAAGCTTACTCCCTACTTAAGAACAGTTTGTCCAAGAATATTATTCTTCCTATTCAAGTAAATCATAACCAGTGTCCATATTTAAGGGACTCACCTTCACATCTGGTCTTAACAACAATCCTTTACCAGCAGTGTAAGGTGCTGTCTGTAAACATAGCTCACGGTAAGAACAATCATCATTTCTAGAGTTACACACTTAACTCCTGAGGTCTACCTCAGCATTACCCCATCCCGAAGAAGACTGTTTAAATGAACAAACAGCATTCTCACCCTCTATGACAAATTAATGCTTTTTGAACCATCTCTGTTCTTAATCAACTACTTACTGCCCGCTTTCCATGTGTAGGCAACTGCTAGGAGAAATGAATTGTAGAGGAAGGCACAAATCTTGATCTTTGCCTTCAGCGGGCTTACAATTTATACGGAGAAACATAATATAAATGTATAAAAATACAAGCAATTATAATATGTTCAAATTACTGTTTCAAACATCCTTAGAAGAGATATAAGAAGAAAATACTTGAATGGCTAGAAGATTAACTCCTCTAATAGGAATCTGGTCTAATTACATCTATCCATCTTATCTATCTAGAGAAGTTAATTCTATAATAGGACTAAGAATGACCTCCTACAATCAGAGAAACCCTTCTGTGGGAAGCAGATTTTGAATAAAGCCTTTAAGGATGAGCAGAATTGATGGGTGTGGGGACATTATATTCTCAGTATGGTATGATGTGACCAAACATTCTTTGAAACTGACTCAACATCCTCAACTCTGCTTTGAAGATGCCAAGTATTAGTCACAAGGAAGACACAACTTCACAATGAAGGAAGGGATCAAGCATTCTTTCCTTCAGTGAAAGGATGAACTATGGGGGTGGATATGAGAGCAAAGAGATGTTCAAGGGGCCTGCCCAAGGTAGGGTTTGTACTATTTTAAAATGTTCTAGTTATTGTCCCAAATTGCACTTATGACTCTCAGAAATATTTTTTACTAGAAAGTCTCAGAAATATTTTTTACTAGAAAGCGCTAAACCCATCAATTTGATGAGATGGTAAAACCATGCTTCCAGATTTGCCAAGTTTCAATTTGGAGCATGTAATGTACCTTTGAGAACCAAATTTTATAGTCTCACTTAAAAAAAAAAAAAAAAAAAAAAAAGAGCTTTTGTGTGAAAAGTCCATGGATGTTGTAAGAAAACAGCCCTGTAATCACCTGGATCCTAAAACAGATGATGATGAGATATGCTTACTTCCTGACCAGTTAATAGCAACCTCTGTCTGATGTTAGTGCTGGAAACAGCCCCTGCGCATATAATTCAGACTTTCTGGGACTTCGGTGCATCGCATATAGGTTAACAGGCCAAATAACACATGAATGTTATTTAGGGATGATATCGAGAAGAAAAAGTTTGCAAATAATGTTTACTGAATGCCTCCATCAGAGGGGTGAAAGAGATATATTACAGCTGATGGAAATGTGGAGCTGTTTAATTATTTCCAATTCACATATCCTACAGTTGGCTCTGGTTTCTGATGTGAGGCTGGGATGCATCTGGCTGCGGAGGTGGCATCTCGCGGTCACCTCCACGGGGCACCTCTCCTGCCTGAGACTGAGACTGCAGAGGGACTTCCACAGCAAGATCACATTTCAGGGGATACCCTTATCCAAGGGGCGGCAGACATTTGACCGTGTTTCTTTGCACACAACCACTCTTGAAAGAAAACGAGGGGAGACCTACCTGGCCCTTTCTGGACTGGCTCCATCCCCCAGGTAGCTCTGGCGCTAAAGCCTGGTGCATGCTAGGGGTTAGCATTCAGGCACAAGAAGGAGCCAGTAACAGAAACGGACGTCCTAGAATCTGGAATAAGAAGAGAGAGTAAACTTTCCAGTCATAATATTCTAAATGCGCATTTCAGAAGGGCTACCGAGGGCCCATGGACCCCACAGGAATCTGGTACTTCACCTGAGTACATCTGCTTGAAAAAATAAATAAGTTCCAGAACTCTCAGCACTTCTGACAATTCAGGTCTGGAGATACTGGCACAAGTTCAGTTCAAAAGCTTGGCACAAAAAGCACCTTGAAAAGGCTTTGTGAATGGACTTTTACCGGTCATGGTTTTAGGGGGAAAAATAATCTTCCTTCCCCTTCTCCCCTCCTGTTGGCCCAGACAGCTGGCATCCCCGCCCATGCCCAACCCCATCCATCACTGGCCCCTGGGGGCCCTGGGCCACAGCCCACTGCAGTGCCTTGGGAATCTGCAGTATCACTCCTCTGCTGCCTGTCCTCTGCAAAGTGAAGTCACAGGCATGCATCAGCCAACCTGACTCCTCACTACCCTGCCCAGAATCCTTTGTGAGCTGAAATGAGTCATCACTCCAAGAAAAGCTACAGCCTCCGAGTGTCAGTATGAGCTCCT
Organism: Neotragus moschatus; assembly: GCA_006410615.1. Classification (NCBI taxonomy): domain Eukaryota; kingdom Metazoa; phylum Chordata; class Mammalia; order Artiodactyla; family Bovidae; genus Neotragus; species Neotragus moschatus. The sequence goes on from SJYA01003270.1 coordinate 1,173,646, forward strand.
TTGTCTGTGCGGTGCAAAGACTTTGGGGCTGGGATCGCACCCCCCCCCCCGCCCTCCCCTCCGGGGGGGCTGGGGGCCGCCAGGGGCACATCTCTCCAAGGGTAGCCCAGGCTCCCTCCCATGCACTGAGCACCAATGCAGATCTTTTCACCATAAAAACAGGAAAAAGGGCAGATGCCTCCGGACTTGGAGAAAACACGCACACATGGACATTGATCTGGCAACGTATACTCACCAGTTCGTAATTATAAACCTGACACATGCGCACGCTCTCTTTTTTTTTTTTTGGTTCCTTTTTTTTTTTTTTCTTTTTAAGGCTGGATTTTCATGGCAGAGAAGGACGTGTCTCCCTCCTGTGTGTAACAGACAGTGCGACCCCGTACCCTGGATCAAAGTTTAGCTGCAGCGAGCTCTTTTGTCATAAATTCGAGTTGCCAGGCAGGTCCTCGCAAGCCCGGGTCGCATCGTTCTGGACGCGGCGCCAGCGGCCTTGCAGCAGAGGCGGCCAGGGAGCCGGCGCGGCTTCCGCCGCCGGGAGGGCGGCGTGGGGAATGAGGTCACTGTGTCAAGAGCTCGTTTCAGGAGTGCGGAGCCCCCTGGCTCCCACCGCGACCGTAATTGCACGGGGTGGGATGAATGCATACGATTTCTTTTACAGCACTGCTCTCTCTGCTTTTTCTCTTTTCCTTTTAAGAATCGCTGTGTTTCAGATCAGGAAGGCGCACGTACACACACACACACACACACACACACACCACACACGCACACGGTCCCTTCCAGATCTGTGCCAAAATATATCATTTTCACTGCACTGTCTGTACCGCACCATACGCCGAGCCCCTCGGGCACAGGCACGTGTGCACACTGTATTTACACACCCACAGACACACAGACACGGGGAGGAACTCATTTAGACAGGATCGTGGAGAAGAATGATTCATCTCTATTTACAAGAAACGACACAGAGATGGCTGGAGAAGGAAAGAGGGTGGGAGCGGGGAGGAGAGGAAGAGAGGGGAGGAGAGGAACGCTGACCATCACGTTAAAACCAGAGAAAAATGGAGTCTAAGAGGAAGGGAATAATTAAGAGCGATGTGAATGAGGGTGTGTTAATTCCTCCAAACAAAATAATACCCAGGCAGGCACCTCTCACTAGCTCCACTCAGAAACCAAAGAGATGCTGATGAAAATAAATTATCCCCTACTCGGAATGGAAGTAGATTTGGGTAGCCAAGGATGCCTGCACCACAAATTCTCCCCCATCCTCTCCAGGAGCTAACCGACAATAAGGATGAAGCACAGGATGAGGCTGGAGTCGGGAAGTACAAAAATGTTATGCATCTCTCAGTAAGACTATCCCGCAGCCCTGAGTTAGAAAGATCACCAGGCTAAAGCCTCAACAGCATCACATCATCTCTTCACTCCTGTGATTTAGCCTGTCTTTAAAATTTCTATTTGTTTATTTTTTGGCTCGGCTCCATGGGATGTGGGATCTTAGTTCCCCAACAGGGATGGAACCCACACCCCTGCAGTGGAAGTGCAGAGTCCTAACCATTGGACCACCAGGGAATCACCTAGCCCATCTTCAAGGACATTTTTCTACAGAGCTCGGGCCCTGTCCAAGTCATTCACATCCTCTGGTGAAGACTTTACCCAGGAACTGAGTTCTGTAACCCCACACAGCAGTTCCCATCCTGCTCTCGGAAAACTAAACAGTGTAGAAATCTGACAACTCATCCAACAGCTACAAATAATTATCCCATCCCTACATTCCAAGCCATGTCCTCGCTCACTGCCCACCTTCTGGGATACCATAGGTAAGTACAGTCTATGTGCATTTATGGATCCACTGGTACTTGTGATCTCAACATGGTTAAACAAAGCTTCTTCAGCTCCTTCTTCCAGCGGATCCTTCGCAAACTCTCTGCCCTCCTGGTTCCTGCCTTTGCTCCCGCCCGGGCATGTCAATCTCCCTGTAAAACTGTATGAAGACTCAGGTAGACTTTAGCCGTGTCTCCCCATGGCACCCTCAACGCCCCCACTCTGGACTCTGTATATACTTGGTCTGAGACAGTGGTAGGCTTTCAGCTATTGTCATACTGTCAACCCCCAGAGAACTTTTCCACACAATCTGTGTTTAAATGAGGTCTCATCGATCCAGTTAAAAAAAATAAAAGAAACCCTCATCAATGATGCCGTAGACATCAGAAATAGTCTGATGGCAATTTCCCCTTCCAGGATGTATTAATTCCCCTCATTGGACATGTGCCCTGGGCTCTATCCATGACAATGACTCAGCCTGCAACCCACCACCACCAAGGCAGGTCACCTTTACGCATCTGTCTCTGAGCTTGGTTCTGCTGGTGGTCGTTATAAATTCACCAAAATCCATCTAACTCAGCCCATTCCTCTTAGGCACAGTCTGATCACTATAAGGTCCAAACGTGTTGTGTTAGTTGCTTAGTCGTGTCCGACTCTGTGACCCTAAGGACTGTAGCCCACAAGGCTCTTTGGTCCATGGGATTCTCCAGGCAAGAATACTGCAGTGGGTTGCCATTCCTTTCTCCAGGGGATCTTCCTGACCCAGGGATCAAACCCAGGTCTCCCGAATTGCAGGCAGATTCTCTACTTTCTAAGTCACCAGGGAAGCTCATAAGGCTCAAAATCATGCCTAATAAATAAACCCTGCACTTAAGAAGGCGATGACGTACTGAGTAAAAGTTAAGATCTAAATTGAGCTATTGTGACCTCTGGCCATTTAAGAGCATCACGGGAAGAAGTTTGAGACACTGAACTACCTCTTGACAGCTAAAAACTCAAGTTTTCTCTATGACACAGACAAGGTTGAATAAATGCATAAAGAAAAAAACAACAACAAATGTTTAAAGAAAAGGGACGGAAAATTGCCACTAAAAACAAATTCAGATTTTCTAATACCAAACAGGTATATTTCCGTCTCTATGCGGGCCTACTCTGCCTGTGTATAGATGTTCACCCAAACTTTACAAGGACCCAATAAGGTAAGTACTGTTATTAAAAAAAAAAAATTTAGATTGTGAATCTTTATAAATCTTTTAAATAATACTTTCCACCTTTTTTTTTTGCTTTACAATGCTGTGGTTTCTGCTGTGCAGCAGAGTGAATCAGCCACACATATACATATATCCTTTTTTGGGGAAGATAAATATTGTTGTTATCGCCATTCTTTAAACTTTATTTTCTAGTGCATTCTTTAAAAAAAAAAAAATTTTTTTTTGGCCTCATCTTGAGGCATGTGGAATCTCAGTTCCTGAATCAGAGATCAAACCCGTGACCCTTGCATTGGAAGTTTGGCGTCTTAACCACTGGACCACCAGGGAAGTCTCTATAATCACCATTTTTTAAAAAAAGATTAATTGCCTTCCTCAAGCTTCCACAACTGATTAAGTGCAGAGACTAGATCTGAACCTGGGGCAGGAGGCCTTAGAGTCTGCCTCTCAACTATTACAATAAAATAACCACTGCAAACAATTTTTTTTTTAATCCTTACATTTTTACATTTAAAGGGAAGCCAGCTCACTTCATTAGCACAGGAGACCAGCAGAGTGAGGCCCCTGGGCTGGGTCCCGTTAGCAGCGGTTCCCTCTGCTCAGTCTTCCAGCCCCTGATGGAGTGTGTTCCAGCCTCAGCCACAGACTATTACCGAATGGCCATGCAAAGGAGTGTAACTGACCTACCAAAACCACAACCACAAGCTCACTCTCTAGGCCCACTAGTAAGAAGACGAGTTTATGATGGACACGCGTTCGCCTCAACTCAGAAACAAAGAGTTGAGGCTAATGCGAAGTCAAGGCACTCTGCCGTCTCATGTGCCAGTCTCTGATGGAGAGAGGAATGCGAGCATCTCCTGCAGACATCAGTGCTCCTTCTCCTCTGCCTCCTGCTCCTTTGAATAATAGCTTCGGTGTTACGGTAATCATTTACAAACACCATACAGAGTATCACACGTGATTTCCTTGGTGGCTGAGATGTGGGCAGAGGCTTTGCTGGGCATGTGACTGGTTCCTCGGCAGAGGCTTAAGCAGCATCACCAGTCCTGACTCAGACACTCAGGATCCTTCAAAAATACTGATGACCAACGGTAGAGTGTGGTCTTATGGCGACCGTACTTGATAAAGCAGAGTGTCGGACGTTCTCAGATCAATTAAGGATACTTACTGGAGAAGGAAATGGCAACCCGCTCCAGTATTCCTGCCAGGAGAATCCCATGGACAGAGGAGCCTCGTGAGCTACAGTCCATGAGGTCGCACAGAGTCGGACACAGTTGAACTGACTTAGCATGCACACACGCACTGAATATGTACATGGGCACACAAAATTTTTCATGAACAGATGACACGGTCTCCACTCTCAAGAAGCTTCTAGTGCACTCGAGGAGCTAAGATCAGTTCAGTCAGTTCAGTCGCTCAGTCATGTCTGACTCGTTGTGACCCCATGAATCGCAGCACGCCAGGCCTCCCTGTCCACCACCAACTCCCAGAGTTCACTCAGACTCATGTCCATTGACTCGGTGATGCCATCCAGCCATCTCATCCTCTGTTGTCCCCTTCTCCTCCTGCCCCCAATCCCTCCCAGCATCAGAGTCTTTTCCAATGAGTCAACTCTTCGCCTGAGGTGGCCAAAGTACTGGAGTTTCAGCTTCAGCATCATTCCTTCCAAAGAAATCCCAGGGCTGATCTCCTTCAGAATGGAATGGTTGGACCTCCTTGCAGTCCAAGGGACTCTCAAGAGTCTTCTCCAACACCACAGTTCAAAAGCATCAATTCTTTGGCACTCAGCCTTTCTTCACAGTCCAACTCTCACATCCATACATGACCAGAGGAAAAACCATAGCCTTGACTAGATGGACCTTAGTCGGCAAAGTAATGTCTCTGCTTTTGAATATGCTATCTAGGTTGGAGCTAAGATAGTCACATATAAAAAATACCAAGAATACAACAGTGTGTTCCAAAGGAAGGAACAGGTAGCAAATGGGTGCCTCTAAAAATCTGGGAGATCTGTGTCTCTTTTGCTGTCTTGCATATAGGGTCATCGTTACCATCTTTCTAAATTCCATATATATGCGTTAATATACTATACTGGTGTTTTCTTTCTGACTTACTTCACTCTGTGTAATAGGCTCCAGTTTCATCCACCTCATTAGAACTGATTCAAATGCATTCTTTTTAATAGGTGAGTAATATTCCATTGTGTATATGTACCACAGCTTTCTTATCCATTCCATCTGGACTCTGTGGGAGAAGGCGAGGGTGGGATGATCTGAGAGAATAGCACCGCAACATGTATATTACCATATGTGAAACAGATCGCCAGTCCAGGTTCAATGCATGAGACAGGGTGCTCCGGGCTGGTGCACTGGGATGACCCTGAGGGATGGGATGGGGAGGAAGGTGGGAGGGGAGTTCAGGATGGGGGACACAGTACACCCATGGCAGATTCATGTAATGTATGGCAAAAAACACCACAATATTGTAAAGTAATTAGCCTCCACTTAAATAATTTTTTTTTTAAATCTGGGAGAAAGAACCTGTGCTGACACAGTCAGGAATGGCTTCAAGGGAGGGGCCAGGATTATCCTCGAATCTGGACAACGGGGAAAGGGCTACCATCAGGGAGAACATGAGCTCCGTGAAAAGAAGGATTTCTGCATGCTCCGTGTTTTTACAGACACATTCTTTTTCTAAAATTGAAATTTAGTTGACTTACAGTTTTGTGCCAACCTTTGCTGTACGGCAAAGTGACTCAATTATACACATATAGACATGCTTTTTAAACATTCTTTTCCATTATGGTTTGCTGCTGCTGCTGCTAAGTCGCTTCAGTCGTGTCCGACTCCGTGCGACCCCACAGACGGCAGCCCACCAGGCTCCCCAATCCCTGGGATTCTCCAGGCAAGAACTCTGGAGTGGATTGCCATTTCCTTCTCCAATGCATGCAAGTGAAAAGTGAAAGGAAAGTCACTTAGTCGTGTCCGACTCTTCGCGACCCCATGGACCGCAGCCCACCAGGCTCCTCCATCCATGGGATTTTCCAGGCAAGAACACTGGAGTGGGGTGCCATTGCCTTCTCCTCTATTATGGTTTACCATAGGATATTGACTATAGTGCCTTGTGCTATACAGTTGGAGCTTGTTGTTCATCTGTCCTAGGTATAACAGTTTACATCCGCTAGTCCCACACTCCCGGTCTAAATGCTAGTCTATAGCTGCTGCTGCTGCTGCTAAGTCACTTTAGTTGTGTCCGACTCTGTGCGACCCCATAGACGGCAGCCCGTCAGGCTCCTCGTCCCTGGGATCCTCCAGGCAAGAACACTGGAGTGGGTTGCCATTTCCTTCTCTAATGCATGAAAGTGAAAAGTGAAAGTGAAGTCACTCAGTCATGTCCGATTCTTTGCGATCCATGGACTGCAGCCTAGGCTCCTCCGTCCATGGGGTTTTCCAGGCAGGAGTACTGGAGTGGGTTGCCATTGCCTTCTCCCTAGTCTACAGCTATACTATATTAAACCTACCCTCATTCAACATAATTAACTCAACAGACATTTATGAAATACAATGTGTCAAACATTTATGAAATACAATGTGTAAGCCTCTCTGCTTGTTGTGGGGTCAGTACAAAGTTGAAGAAGTTACAGCTCCTCTCCTCATAGCTTTGCACCAATGTCTGAGCCATTCAAGGCAAAGAGGGTCAGAGTACCACGAAAACAAAGAAGATGGTTATTTCTGATACCATGGCCAGAAAGAAAGATGGCCAGAAAGATGACACGGTGGCAACTGGGCAGCGCTTCAGGAAGGAGGCAGCAGTTAAGGGACTTGGAAGGTGGGTGAGGACGAGGGAAGGAAGAGAGAAGTCAAGGATGCCTTTCCAAGGAGTGAAGCAGTGTGCAGGGTGATGACATGAAGTAGAATGTCCAGGAGGTTTTGGAGCATGGCCAATGGTCTGTCTAGCATGGCTGGCACAGGAGGATTCATGGAGGAGACGGGTAGAAATGAAGCTGAATGGTGGGTCAAGCTAGGTAAGATTTTGAAGAATATGAAATTCTAAGAGAAAGTCACTAAAGGTTTATACAGGTGAGTGATGCTACTGATGCTGAAAAGTTTAGGTTACTCTGGCAACAGGATATGGGATGCATCCAAAGAGAGACGATAATTCATTCCTGAAACAAGGGAAGAGTCTGTGATGAGAGGCCAAATAAGATGCAAAGAGGGCTTACAGGCACAGAGGCATGACATACTTCCCTGTCCCACAGAAGGACCTGTCCAAAACATCCAGCGGGAAATATCAGAACACCATCAGAAACACATTGCTAGAAGTACTGTGTACACCTAACACCACCTTCCCAGAATCTACCCAACTGTGTGTGCTACGGTCTGCTCTACGGTCTGGAGCAGAGTCCAGGGTAAAACAGTAGCTCACACTGAGAAATAAAGGGAAAAGACAGAACCCTCTAGACAAAATTCTCTGGGTACCAATAAGAGCTCAGACTTTGCTGGTTGGCTGAAAGCTGGGGAACAGGCACAAATTAAAACTTCAGCACAAGTGGTTTCAGAAACAGAACGCTCCGAAGTTTTCAAAGCGTTTATAGCCCTGGGTTTACTAAGTTATGTGCCTTTTTATTAGGGTAGAAGAAACAATTTCAGTTAAAGTTGGATTCGATGCAGCACGGTACAGGCAAGGAAACTAAATATTTAAAGAACAAATACAGTTGGTATCCCTACAAGTGTTAGCGAGCACCAATATCCACACAAGGGGAAGAGTGTGGCTAATCTACATAACTTACAATTCTCAAACGTCTCTGGATCAGTCACTTCTCATAGGATTCTTTGTCTGTTCAGTCACTAAGTCATATCCGATTCTTTGTGACCCCAAGGACAGCAGCATGCCAGGCTCCCCTGTCCTTCACTATCTCCTGGAGTTTGCTCAAACTCACGGCCATTGAGTCCGTAATGCCATCCAACCATCTCGCCCTCTGCTGCCCTCTTCTCCTTTTGCCTTCAATCTTTCCCAGCATCAGGAACACAGAATAATGGTATTTTTGAGCTGGAGAGGACAGAAAGTCATCTAGTACATAATCATTTGACTAAAGGGAACCTTAGGGTTCAAGTGGGGAAGGTGACTTGCCCAAGGTCACACAGAGTTGGTAGTAAAGTTAGGATTAGTATCTGGACCTCTTGAGCCTCCGTGCAGACATCGCTCTCTTATTCCACAACATCCTGTATAGTTTATTCAAAGAAAATTGAATTCTAAGGCTTCTCCAGATCACTCTGGATGTGACCCTATTATGGAGGCAGATGTGCAATCTTCCATACTGCACTGTGGGATGGATTGTTTTTCCGCCCGCAGTTCTTCTCATCAATGTCCAAAGAAGGCAAGGAAGGAAAAAGATAAGAGTAAAGTGAGGAAAACTGAGAGCCTGTGAGTCTCCCATTTAGAAGGCAAGAGTTGAAATATGATGTCTTGACATTAACTGGTAAGAAAACTATGGAGAAGCGAGGGGGAAATGAGAGGTTACCTTCCTCAAAATTATGCTTTTTCTTTTATTACAACAGCATTTGGATTTGTAGACTGCTCATTTCTAATGCACCTGAACGCATCTCAGACATTTCTACATCGCATTTTCCATTGCACAGGAGTGACAGGATGCCCAGAAAAGTTTTCAAAACGCAGGGAAAAAGTCATTGTCTTGAAGTCTCCCTGAAATTCACACAAGCTATGGGTTATACTCTCTAATAGACTGCTTCTGTCTTAACAATAAAAATTATAAAAACTGTTATCCATTGAACACCATTCAACATTACTTTCCCAAATGTACAGGTGAACTGACCCTCTAAGAAGACTGTCCAGGATGATGCTGAAGTTGTAGAAACCTTCAGTGAGGGCCCTGGTCCCTGGAGGCAAATATGCCTCCAATTTGAGAAGCAACAACTACATTTGAAAATACACCTGAAAGGGTATTTCCCAGTTAGCTTTCAAAGTTATCCTCAGCGTTTCTATTGCTTTAAAGAGATACCACTGTTGAGTCCTAGAGCTCTTTTCACTGGAATTAGTTAGAAGGTCAAAGAGCTGAAAACTGAATTACTTTCTCACTAGGTTATTTAATTACGACTGAGTTATCCCTCCTCCTCTGTAAGATGGAATCGGGAAAAAATATGAAAGTTGCAAAAGCTGCCATATTTTTTCAAAGGAGACATATCTCCAGAACTAACCTCTGACCTCAAGGTGCTTCCAATTAACTAAGGAATGAAACGTAAACACACATGAAAAGAAGGCATCACCATACTTCCCCACGAAATCCACGAATAAGAGAGGAAGATGACTGAAACCAGGTCCAGATGACGGGCAAGCAAAGGAACACAGGCCAAACCTTCCCCTCACGCAGCTGAGCTCCGCATGCTCGGGTATACGCACATTTCCCACCAGCTCCCACCGGACCCGGCAGGAGGGGTGAGCTGCTAAACCAACCCAGGCTTCAGAGAACTTGAGTCTTTCCATAGACTGCTTTCCTGACATTTCAGTATGCCCTGCTGCTGCTGCTGCTGCTACTGCTGCCAAGTCGCCTCAGTCGTGTCTGACTCTGTGCGACCCCAGAGACGGCAGCCCACTAGGCTCCCCCATCCCTGGGATTCTCCAGGTAAGAACACTGGAGTGGGTTGCCATTTCCTTCTCCAATGCATGGAAGTGAAACGTGAAAGTGAAGTCGCTCAGTCATGTCTGACTCTTAGCGACCCCGTGGACTGCAGCCTGCCAGGCTCCTCCGTCCATGGGATTTTCCAGGCAAGAGTACTGGAGTGGGGTGCCATCGCCTTCTCCGGCAGAATGCCCTGAGCTGACTGCTAATGGCTCCTCAATCCCTATTCCTAGAACGAGAACAGGGTTCAGATTGTATATGCAGGAGCCCCAACAGTGGTTGAAAATAGTAGTTTCAGCCTTTAAAATGGTCAATAGGTTTTGACTTAAGGAAAAAAACATTATTTGGGTTCATTATCACAAACTTCTCGTTTCCTCTAACCTCTTCGGCTGACCTCAACTCTTAGGGTTGTCTCCATACAGTCTGATAGAAGTTAGATCACACACCTTTATTAATAAAGTGCTTATGTAGGCTCAGTCACGTCCAATTCTTTTGTGACCCCATAGACTGTATCCCACCAGGCTTCTCTGTTCATGGGATTCTCCAGGCAAGAACACTGGAGTGGGTTGCCATGCCCTACTCCAGGGGATCTTACTGACCCAGGGATCAAACCAGTGTCTTTTATCTCCTGCACTGGCAGGCAGGTTCTTACCACTAACCCACCTTCTTTTTCTTTTTTAAGGAATTCCAGCAAAATGCTGAATAGGGTATTGCTTTTGTTCCCAGACTTAAGGGGAAAGTATTCTCTCTATTAAGAATGATTTTAGTGCAGGTTTGTTTTTATCAGGTTAACATAGTCGCCTGCTATTCTTAGATTAGGTGTTTTTTCATCAGGAATGGATCCTGAATTCCAACTGCTTTTTCTGAATCAATTGATACTACCCAATAATTTTTCTTCTTTAGTCTGTTAATAGGGTGGATTACATGGACTGATTTTCAAATGTCTTGCATTCCAGGGCTATTCCCAACCTGGTCATGGTTTATCATTTTTATAAACTGCTGGATTCAATTTGCTAAAATTTTGTGGAGGATTTTCCCATCTATGTTTACGAGGCACATTGGTCTGCAGTTTTATTATACTATCTTTGTCTAGTTTTGGCATAAAGATAACGCTGGTTTCATAAAATGAGCTATGAAGTTTTGCCTCCTCCTCTATTTTTAGGGAAAGACCATGTAGAATTGGTGGTATTTTCCCATAAATGTCAAGTAGAATTCAGAATTCTATCTGAACCTGTTTTGGGGTTTTGGTTTCAGGGAGCAGGTAAAAATTTTAACTGTAAATTAAATGTATTTAAAGGATGCAGGACTGAACTTCCCAGGTGGTCCAGTGGTTGGGAATCCACCTGCCACTGCAGGGGACATGGGTTCAATCCCTGGTCTGGGAGGATTCCACATGCCACGAGGCAACCAAGCCTGTGCCCCACAACTACACGCCTACATGCTGTAACTACTGATGCCCGCATACCTAAAGCCATGCTCTGAAACAGGAGACCCCACTCGCTGCAACTAGAGAAAGCCTGCACCCAGCAAGGAAGACCAGGCTTAGCCAAAAGTGCACAAACAAAAGGCTACAGGACCATTCAGGTCATTTATTTCTTCCTGACTGAGTTTTGAAAGGGTGTTCTTTCTTTTAGAAAGAACATTTCTTTCCATTTCATCCCATCGCTAAATTGAAGTGCACAGAGCTGTCTCTAGCAGTTGCTTCCCATACTTTCAGTCTGCGGGGTCTGCAGTGATACATCCTCTTTCGTGCCTCCTGTTGACAATGTGTGGCTTATTTGTTTGTTCACCTAAATTTTATTGCTATTTTTAAAGAACCCGCTTTTGACTTCATTGGTTTTCTCCATTAGTTTTGTTTTCCAGTTCATTGATATCTACTCTTTATTATGTGTTTCCTTCTGCTTGCTTTAGATTCACTTAGCTCTTCTTTTTCTAGTTCCTTTCGCGAACTAAGATTGTTCATTACAGATCTTTGCTTTTTGAACACGAGCATTTGGCCTTTTAATTTCCTGCTGAGCCCTGCTTTGTGTGCTTCACAGGAATTGTGACATATTTTTATTTTTGTTCACCTCAAAACACCTCCTATTTTCCCTGAGACTTCCTCTCTGGCCTACAGATTACGTCAAAGTACGTGGTTTAATTTCCTAGTATTGGGAGACTTATCAGTTATCTTTCTATTATAGATTTCTTGTTGAATTCCATTATGATAAAATAACATACTTTGAATTATTTAAATTCTTTTAACTGCTTTTAGGTTTCCTTTTATGTCTCAGGATAGCAGCTATCTTTGTGAATGCTCTCTGAGGATTTGAAAGGAATGTATATTTTGCTATTTTGTGGAAGAACACCTTATAAGTGTCAGGTAGACCTAGTTGCCTAATGGTATTACTCAATTTTTCTATATCCTTCCTGCTTTCCTATTTACTTGTTCAATCAACTACCGAGAGAATGGCTGAATTCCCAACTATAACCATCCGTTTCTCCTTTCAGTTTTATTTTGTCCCATCTACCCCGAATCTCTGTTGTTAGGTCTGTACATGTGTAATGTACTCTTTTAAAAAATTTTAAAAATAAAAACACCATTATTTTGATGAGAGCACTTAACATGAGATCATTCTCTTAACAGATTTTAAAGTGAACGACAGTGTACGATACAGTATTGTTTTCTACAGGCACAAAGTCGTACATGAAGTCTCTACATTTACTCATCCTGCGTTACTGAAATTTCACACCCCCATTTCCCCATTCCTCCAGCCCCTGGCAACCACCACTCTATTGCTTGCCTTCACAACTTTGACTATTGTCTTTTATTTTCACTTATTTATTATTTATTTTTGACTGAAATGGGTCTTCACTGCTGCACAAGGGCCTTCTCTAGCTGCAGGGAGCCGGGGCTCCTCTCCAGTTGCGGTGTGCAGGCGTCTCGTTGCAGTGGCTTCTCCTCTGGAGCGTGGGCGGTTCAGGCTTCAGCAGTTGCCACACATGGGCTCAGTAGTTGTGGCACACGAGCTTAGTTGCCCCAGAGCATAAGGGATCTTCCCAAGGAATCAAACAGGTGTCGCCTGCCTTACTAGGCAGATTCTTAACCACTGGCCTACCAGGGAAGCCCCAGACTTTGACTGTTTTAAAAAATTCTTGTAAGTGAAATCCTGCAGTATTCATCCTTCTGTGACTGGCTTATTTCACTTAGCATAATGTCCTTTTGGTTCATCTATGTTGTTGCATATTGTACAATTTCTTTCTTATTCAAATAAGGCTGAATAATATTCCATTGTATGTAAGTACCACATTTTCTCTATCCACTCATCTGCTGATGGACACTTCGATTGTTCCATATATCTTGCCTGCTGTGAATAATGTTGCCGGGAGTGCAAATATCTTTTCAAGATTCTGCTTTAAGTTCCTTTGGATAAAAACTCAGAAGCGGGATTTCTGGCTCATACGGTAGTTCTGTTTTTAATTTTTTGAGGAAAATTCACACTGTTTTCCATAGCAGCGGCATCATCTTACATTCCCACCAACAGTGTACAAGATTTGCAACTTCTCCAATCCTTGCCAATGTTTTTGCTTTTCTGAAAATAGCTAGGCCAACAGGTATGAGGTGACATCGTGGTTTTTATTTGGATTTTCTGATGACTAGTGATGTTGAGCATCTGTCCATATACCCGTGGGCTATTTGTATATTTTCTTTGGAGAAATGTCTATTCAAGCCTTCAGTTGTTCAGTTACCAGCTTGTTTCTTTGTCTGCTATTAAATTATAGGAGTTCCTCACATATTTTGGAAATTAACTCCTTATCAGACATATATGTGGTTTACAAATATTTCCTTCTGTTCTGTGGGTTGCCTGCCTTTTTAGTTGACTGTTTCCTTCTCTGTGCAGAGCTTTTTAGTTTCAGTATAGTCCTACTTGTTTAACTTTGCTTTTGTTGTCTGTGCATTGGGAATAATTTCTAACTATAATCACTGAAATCATTCAATGACAATCATTGCCTAAGACCAACATCATAAAGCTTTGCCTCTGTTTTTCCTCTAAGAGTTTTGTAGCTTCAGCTCTTACCTTTAAACCTTTATTTCAATTTGAGTTGATGTTTGTATATGGTATATGAGATACATATACTTTTTAATGGCATATTGGTGAATTTATCCATTTATTTTTATGCAATGTTCTTTATGTTTGGTAATTTTCCTTGCTCTAAAGTCTACTTTTTCTGACATTGATAGCTCCACTCCAGCTTTCTCTCTTGTTTTTTTAATTAGCCTGGATTAATCTGATTAATCCATTCCATGTAATACTAACTTCCTTTATTTAGTTTTTATTAATATTTTCACGGTATATCTTTTAACCTACTCATGTCATTATATTTAAAATATATTCAGTTCAGTTCAGTCGCTCAGTCATGTCCAACTCTTTGTGACCCCATGGACTGGAGCACGCCAGTCCTCCGTCCATCACCAACTCCCAGAGTTTACTCAAACTCATGTCCATTGAGTTGGTGATGCCACCCAACCATCTCATCCTCTGTCATCCCCTTTCCTCCCGCCTTCAATCTTTCCCAGCATCAGGGTCTTTTCCAATGAGTCAGTCACTTGTAGGCAAAGTAGCCTTTGATCATTTTTTTAAAAACCCATTCTAACAATTTCTGCTATTTATTTGGTAGTTTATACTATTTATATTTGATGCAGTGAACGCTTTTATAATGTTTATTAATAGTTAAATAATCATCTAATTATTCTATTTTATCTATTGAGCTTTTACTATATTTCTTTGTATAGTATTTTTAGTTATTGTTTTATGCTTTTTCAGTTGTTGTTATCCAGTCAATAAGTCATGTCTGACTCTTTGTGATCTCATGGACTGTGTAGCCTGCTGGGCTTCTCTATCCACGGAATTTTTCAGGCCAGACTACTAGAGTGGGTTGCCATTCCCTTCTCCAGGAAGAGTCTTCCCAACCCAGGGAGTGAACCTGGGTCTCCTGCACTGCAGGCAGATTCTTTACAGTCTGAGCCACCAGGAAAGCCCCAGAGAATCCCATGGACAGTATGAAAAGGCAAAAAGCTTTCCACACCCATACTTAACTTCACAATCTACTTAGATGTAATATCTCACCACTTCAGGTGACCAACCTTACACCACAGTGGTTTCTTTGCCCTTCTCTCTTTGTATGTCACAGTTGCCATATGTATCACCTCTCTGTATACTGAAATCTCCATCAGTGCCTGTATCTGTTTTCCATCATCATATATATTTTAAAGAACTTAAGAATGGTTATAACTACCTTTATCCAAATATTTACCCTTATTGTTTTTCTGTCATTCCTGATGTTTCAGGTTTTCCTCTGTTTTTTTTTTTTTTTTGGCCATGAGGCATGTGGGATCATAAGCTCCCCAACGAGGGGTCAAACCCACACCCTCTGCATTGGAAGGCAGTCTTAAACACTGGACCACCAGGGAAGTCCCTTCCTCTGGTTTTATTTCCTGCCCTTCACCCTTTCATTCAGACCAGGTCTTCTGGAAGTGAATGCTTTGGTTTTCTTTTAACTGAAAATGTCATTACTTTACCTTCATATCTTAAGGATCTGTTCGCTGGATCTTTTCAAAACAATAGTCCACTTCATTCTGGGCTTTGTGGTTTCAAATGAAAAATCTCCAGTCGTTTCTACTTGTTGTTCTAGTATGTGTTGTTTTTCTCCGAATGCTTTCATTCTTCTCTTTTTAGTTTTTAGCAGTTTACCATATATCTGAACATAGGCATTTTTCCATTTATCCTGTTTAGGATGTTAGGCTTCTTGAATCTGAAAATTTATGTCTTTTACCAAATTTTAAAATGTTTGGTCACTATTTCTTCAAACTTTTCTTTTTTTTTTTTTTCAAATCACACCACAACTTCGATGGCACAAAAATTTCAGCCTCAAAAAGGTAACCATTTCAGCTCATCCATCTGCCAACATATCAACTAGCTCCCCCTACCCACCTCCGTGAGAACAGCAGACAGACATGTCAGCTAGAACAGTCCTGGCCTCTTTGGCACAATATTTGCTTTAGACTCACTAACGAGCAAGCGGAAGTGATGGACGTGGGGGCCGTGCTCTCGTTCGCCAAGTCCAAGCTCTGGCACGAGGACTAATGAGCTTGGTCTTCCGTGTCAGAGGGACTGGGAGAAATGAGACGTGGATGCTGCCCACAAAGCAGATCATCAGCATCGGATGCAATTATTGCCCCGCTTCCCCCCGACCCCTCTGTCTTTCATCTCTAGCACACAGAGAGGAGCAGTGGGTTCTTCAAAGACCCCCCACTCAGCCCTGGCAGAGGCCCTGCAGCTGAGACGGGAGATAGGTGTGGTCTGAGGTTTTCACTCAAGTATGTCCAAACCTCCTACCGCTAATTTAAACTCTTGGCGTTTGGGGAATTCCCAGGTGGCGCTAGTGATAAAGAACCCGCCTGCCAATACAGGAGACACAAGGGATGCAGTTTCGATCCCTGGATCGGGAAGAGTCCCCTGGAGGAGGGCGTGGCAATCCACGCCAGTATTCTTGCCTCGAGAATCTTATGGACAGAGGAGCCTGAGAGGCTACAGTCCATGGGGGCGCCTAGAGTCGAGCACGACTGAAGTGACTTAGCACGCTTGGCGTTTGGGGTCCCCAGAAGCGTGCCACTCTAACTGGTTCCTATCTGAGCCTGAGAAGATTCTGCCCTCTGTCAACTCAAAAAATTGCACCAGAAGTAAAAGTCTCAGACATTACCTCTCAACAATTATACCCCCAGCCATAAATAACTTGACCCTCAAACGAATGGTCTCCTTCCAGGGGGATACCATGCAATGGCTCCATTAGAAAGAGCTCTATGACCCACAGGAGTGGGCTGGGGGTGGGTGGGAGAGAGGCTCAACAGGGAAGGTATATATGTGTGGTTTAGTCTCTAAGTTGTGTCCAACTCTTATGACCCCACAGGATGTAGCCCTCGAGGTTCCTCTGTCCATGGGATTCTCCAGGCAAGAATACTGGAGTGGGTTGCCATTTTCTTCTCCATAGGATCTTCCCAACCCAGGAATCGAACTGGGGTCTCCTGCATGGCAGGCAGATTCTTTACCTACTGAGCCATCAGGGAAGCCCGTTAATCTACGCTTTATTGAGAGTCTATATGTACCAAGCATTATCAAGGAGGCTTTTCCTTTTTCATTTATCTGTCACAAGCATCTTTTGAAATAAATCCTATTATCTGAAGTTATGCATGAAATCTGGGAGAGTTGGGTAACCCCTAGGGACCCAGTCAATAAACAGCTTTAATGACAGATAGTCATAACAACCATGATATTGCTATAGTTATATCAACAGAAAGGGAAAGGTTTTAAGCAAAATTCGACGAAGGAACAATCTGCTTCTTTTAACGGCTCTCAGAAGTACTCAGCAGACTAAGTCACAGTTTCCACATATTCTAGGTCAACCCCTCTGATGATAAACTTATGTGCTCACGTTGAAGACGGCCAACAACTATTTTTAATTCTGTGTTTCAGTGTTAGTCTCCCATCCTCCACAGCCATCTGTAATCCTTTTATTTCGTGACCCGAACCTTGTGGTTTGGCCTGAGCACACAACCTCTGCTGAGCATAGCTTCTAGAGAGAATGGGTTCCTGCAAGCGGTGCAGCGTGATGAGACGCTGAGGTCGCCGATGGACTCGTGAGACCCATCAGTCTGTCAGTCAAACGCAGAAGAGCTGACTTAGATGACGGTGGTTCGTTCCAGCTTTGGCTTTGCAGTTCCAAACAGTGGACTTATCAATTTCTTTGGGGGAAACCAGCCATGTGTAAATCATTAAAGAGAAATCTGGACTCTAAATGCACGTCTAGGGTCTGAGTTTCCTTTGGCTGCTTCTAGGAAGGAGGGCTCGCCAGGGCGCCAACCTTCACCCGCCTCTCTGCCCTCGCTACCCCCCTACGAGGGGAGGCCCACCCACGATCCCTCCCCAGCTGTAACCCTCAGCTCCACACAGGTGATGGGGACCAGCCCTCTCTCTCTGGTCCTAAAACCCTCGCTAGGCTCCTGACTCATCTCTCTCTCCTCTGTCGTCACCGGACAACTCCATGGCCCAGGTGCCTCAAACTCAACATGTCCAAAACTGAATGTGTGATCTTTCCCACTAACCCTGGGGTCTCCTAGTCGAGATTATAGCACCACAGTCGGTACAGACACGTGACTGTGAATGGAAGACTCCTGTTTTCTCATCACTGACCATTCCTCACCAGCTCCATAACCTAAAGCACGTCAGCCTACTCACTGTCTGGATGTGTCTAAATCTGCCACTTCTCTTCTGCTTTGCTGTTAGACAGATCTCTGCCTCACTGGACCGCCAGGAAACCACCTTTGCCAGTTTCTTCCACCCACTCTAAATACACCTGGGTGCCAGAATACATTTCCTGTCTGATGCTCCTGCATTTATCTAGCATGCCTGGTTTTATACGCTTGAACGTAGGGATGTTATCAATATCAAAGACTCTAAATACACTGATATCAATGACATCCCTGATTTCAAGTGGATAAAACCAAGGATGTTAACATCAACACAACTGATAAAATTTTCTTGTCATATCAGAAAGATATCCCTCTAGAATAACGGATCAGAGTTGAACAACAAATCACTTTTTTCTCCTATTCCAGCAGGGAAGATATCCCAGGAAGCCCAAAAGAATTTGGTCACTGGAGCAATGAAATGCCAACAAGATATAAAGTGTACTGGCACTTACTTAGTGGCTCCTACACAGCAGGGACAATGTAGCAGGCACTTTATGCAGGTAAACATAATCAGTGCAACCCTGTGATGCAGGGATAATCTTCATTTAAGAGCTAAGACTAAGTAGTCTGTTCTTTGTCTCCAGGAAGTAAGCAGTACAGCCACGATTCAAATGGGGTTCTGTCCAGTATTCCAAAGCTCTACACCTGTCACCACTCCATACCCTCTCTTCCCAAGAAAATGCCACAGCTTACAAGAGCAGTGTGTAGATGAACGATTCCTATACATGATATAACTGCTTACATTTAATTCAACCATAATACTTCCCTTTTGCACTGAAACTTCACATTTCAGGAACAGAAGGCTAGTGCGTTGACTGAAGGAGGAACTAGGTAGAGATGAGAACTGTCGCTGATAAGGAAATTCAACAGACAACACAGCTAAGGTTTCAGAGATCCCTTTCATTTCCTGTGACTGAAGTCAAGAGTCACTTTTCCAACAACCTAAATGTCCATCAACAGATGAACAGATAAGGAAGATGTGGTACATATATACAATGAGATACTACTCAGCCATAAAAAGGGATGAAATGATGTCATTTGTAGCAATGTGGGTGGACCTAGAGTGTCATACTGAGTGAAGTAAGTCAGAAAGAGAAAGACAACCACCATATGATACCACTTATATGTGGAGTTTAAAATATGGCACAAATTCGATCACAGTGATGAAATAGAAACAGACTCACAGACACAGAAAACAGACATGTGATTGCCAGGGGGGCAGAGGGGTGGAGTGGGCGTCTGGGGTCAGCAGACGAACTCGAATACATAGAATGGGTAAGTGACAAGGTCCTNGTTAACATCAACACAACTGATAAAATTTTCTTGTCATATCAGAAAGATATCCCTCTAGAATAATGGATCAGAGTTGAACAACAAATCACTTTTTTCTCCTATTCCAGCAGGGAAGATATCCCAGGAAGCCCAAAAGAATTTGGTCACTGGAGCAATGAAATGCCAACAAGATATAAAGTGTACTGGCACTTACTTAGTGGCTCCTACACAGCAGGGACAATGTAGCAGGCACTTTATGCAGGTAAACATAATCAGTGCAACCCTGTGATGCAGGGATAATCTTCATTTAAGAGCTAAGACTAAGTAGTCTGTTCTTTGTCTCCAGGAAGTAAGCAGTACAGCCACGATTCAAATGGGGTTCTGTCCAGTATTCCAAAGCTCTACACCTGTCACCACTCCATACCCTCTCTTCCCAAGAAAATGCCACAGCTTACAAGAGCAGTGTGTAGATGAACGAGGCCTATACATGATATAACTGCTTACATTTAATTCAACCATAATACTTCCCTTTTGCACTGAAACTTCACATTTCAGGAACAGAAGGCTAGTGCGTTGACTGAAGGAGGAACTAGGTAGAGATGAGAACTGTCGCTGATAAGGAAATTCAACAGACAACACAGCTAAGGTTTCAGAGATCCCTTTCATTTCCTGTGACTGAAGTCAAGAGTCACTTTTCCAACAACCTAAATGTCCATCAACAGATGAACAGATAAGGAAGATGTGGTACATATATACAATGAGATACTACTCAGCCATAAAAAGGGATGAAATGATGTCATTTGTAGCAATGTGGGTGGACCTAGAGTGTCATACTGAGTGAAGTAAGTCAGAAAGAGAAAGACAACCACCATATGATACCACTTATATGTGGAGTTTAAAATATGGCACAAATTCGATCACAGTGATGAAATAGAAACAGACTCACAGACACAGAAAACAGACATGTGATTGCCAGGGGGGCAGAGGGGTGGAGTGGGCGTCTGGGGTCAGCAGACGAACTCGTATACATAGAATGGGTAAGTGACAAGGTCCTACTGTATAGCACAGGGAACTATATCCAATATCCTGTGATAAACCATAATGGAAGAGAATATAAAAAAGAATGTATATTTATGCATAACTGAGTCACTCTGCTATATAGCAGAAATTAATACAATATTGTAAATCAAATATACCTTCATTTAAAAAGAGCAACTTTTGACATAAAAACCCATCAATTTTTTAAACAATCTGATAAGATATATGTAACAGCACCTACTTCATACTTAGCACTAGACCAAGCATTAGGAGGACAAAAGGAAAATAAAGACATAGTTCAGTTCAGTCGCTCAGTACTGTCCACCAAGCAAATGATCAACTCAGAAATGCCAAGATAAACATACAGTAATTGATAAAGGCAGCATTTGCTATTCCACCATTATAGCATTAGATATTACATACAACTTTACCATGTGGTCAATCTAAATAGGAGCTCCAAATACAAAAGGATTTGACATATTAAAATCATACAAATAGGTAAATTAACCATCATAAAGGAGATTCTATATCCTGAAGACCTGAAAAGTTATCCTTTCTAAACATGGCATTTGAGTATTAATTAATAATCCATCTGAAGAACTGAAGTGACTTGCAAAGTTTATTCTCTAAAGCAGATCCCCTCCCTTGAGTATTTTCCAGTGCTGTTAACTAGAAAACCCTCTCTTCGTGAATGGAGGAGAAGTACTTTTCATACTAGCCCATGTTTCAATTTTTAACATATCAAATTAGCATGCTGTGAATTGCTAAGGTTTTATTTTTATCACATTAGAAAGAACATAACATTTCTAAATGGATGAAATCAACATGTAACACTGAATTCCCTTTACAAGAAATTGTGTCAGTTACAACCATTACTTTAATGGCACTTGATTAATGAAGTTAAGCATTGTAGAAATGCAACTTTATGATGTCATAATAAAGTCCATAAGAACAGAGACCAAACGTTTTTCTCAACTGAGGATAAGAGTTACTACCTCCTCATGTTTCCATTGGAAAGAACTTCCCTTAGAATAAAGATCTGGGTGTGTACATGGGTCCCCTCCTTCTGACCTCTGGGAGGCAGTGACTTTTGTGACCAGCGGACAAGGGAGAAGTATCAACTTAGGATAAGTAACCAAAAGTCAAACTGAAGGAAAGGAGAACAATTAGGATTTTGTCTAAACCCAAAGGCCTAAGATTTTTGATATTCTATCCGGCAGAGGCCCTAATTTATTCTCCTTCTTTGTTTTTCCTGCCAAAACTTCCACTTCCACTGCTCAATAAATCCCATTTTCTGAATATGGTGGGCATGTGAAGCATTTGTAAAGGGTGGATTTTTAAAGAAAAGTATTTTTAAACCTCTTGAGTCCGTCAAATTATCTAAATACATATTTTTCCCTCTGGATTTGCCCAAAGGATCATATTTTTGAAAACTTTACAAACCATCAGTATAATCAATCACATGTTCCTTTTGAGCAAAGCCCTTGGCTAAGCCACTAGCTTCCTTTGATAATATTAGCGATGCAAGGGAGGCCCTGCAATGCTGTATCTGCCATTAATCTCTAAGCATCGGGGTTCACACCCATCAGAAGTCATTTACTGTGGAGCCCGTCACAGGATGTAATGACGCGTGCTAGTTGCAACTTGCCATTCCTCCTCTTCAAGAGGGCTTTCTGAACTAGCAAAAAGCTTGTGAGACAGTAAATTAAACGGCAAGTTTCTTGACTTTTCATTTCATTGTTAACATGGTAATTTTGCACGTGAAATGCTCTAACATGACTTAATAACGAAGGTTTCACAATATCATAACCTGATCCACAGAGACACACGAAATCCCCTAAATAAAAGAGATTCGAATTTTATTACTCGGTGAAGGGAACCAAATTAGCATACAATCCACAAAAGAAAGATGCCTTCTCCTAAAGGATGAATAAATATGATTTCTGAATTTTAAAGTACGGATCTCTCACAGCCTGCAAGATAACACGGGGTAACAAACCCTGCCAGTCACAACCGGACCATATTCCAGAGTATCCAATTCTCTGAAAACTCTGAATCATTAATGAATTTTAAAAACAGTTTTAATTAGCAAGGCATGCCTGAGATTTGAAGCTGCATAAGTAACGTAACCCCAAAGAAATGAAGGAAAGGGAACATCAAATTTTTCATAAGAGAAAAAGTGCCTGTTATCAACAGGTGGATTTTTCTTGCACGCTTCATGGGGTCACTGTTTTCTGCTTTGTTTTAGACAAAGACTCCAGCATCCATCCAGGGCCTCCCCATCTAAGGTGTAAAGGCAGGCTGCTTAGCTGCAGCATTTGAGCCACGAGACAGAATCAACATGTTGGCAAAAAGTCACAACCCAAGATTCTATTGGTGCCACAAGTATTTTGAACCCAATTATTTAAAAACCTAGATACACTCTTCACATTTATTTATCCTTGGCTCTGTGTATAAGTCTTTGTTTACTTTACTTCTAAACAGAAACCATCCAGAAGAGTAAAATGAAGGCAGACTTTAAAAGCTTGGAAAGAAGAAAGCAAGCGTGGTTTGCAGCAAGACCAGATCCTGACTCGGATTCCGTGAATGGTGACGGTGGGGCTGGAGAATCATCGGGTTTCAACCACATGCCCGTGGCCTGACCTCAAATAAAGCGAGGGAGCTGGAAGAGTTCACTGCACTATGCAGGAGCAGCAGAAACCATTTGTTACCGTTACAGTTTTTACTCTTTTTTTTTTAATCCATTTAAAGGCTTATAAATTTTTATGAACTCTTTGTGAGGTAAATACAACAGGGTGGCAATACGACAGCTCAGTCCAGCAGCCGGCTCACCCCCTTTCCATCTGTGACGCGCTGGATCAGGTCATCCACTCGGCTTCTCCAGGTTATACCCACAGCCTTGTGAGATGCTGCCCTAACCTCTCCAGGGCACTAGGTTACTGTTTAGGAGTGTGATTTTAAAAAACTAAAAACAAAAAAACAGTCTCTCTAACCACCCGAAAAAACCCTGGCGAGAATCCAAGTCACATATCATTGAGGACCAGAATCAGGGCTTAGGATTTTAGCTCATGTGTCTGTCAGACGAGCACCTTGATGTATTTGTTTCACAAGCCAGCCATAAACATTTCTAAATCTTTGCATCTGTAAATAGAGCTTCCCTTTAGAGCTTAAGTTTCAACTGACAAACCATTATTCAGCAGATAACTGTGGAGCAGTCAGATGTTACTTTCAATTAGTAAAGAAAAAAAAAACTGTATCAGATATATTAGGGTACAAACCAACTAATTTCAAGGAATCTAAAATGAACTACACACCTCCTGACCAAGCAAAGCCAACACTCTGTACAACCCCCTTTACATCTATTAAAAGACTTAAAATAAATAAAAGACTTCAGAAAGTAATCAACACCAAAATAGTCTCTAGAAATGAACGAGTTTGCTTACCCAACATAAATGCACCTTAATACATCATTTATCCATCAATAGGTATTGCCACTGATGCCAGCAATCAAAAGAAATGTTGACTCTAAGCGGAATGACTAATATGGAGGGTTATCTCTCTTTTTTTAGAATACGCTTGAGATTCTATATGCAACATACACACGTGTTATCTAGAATATACACATGCACGTATAAAAGAATGAATAAAAGCAGCTGTAAAACTTCTTAACATGGTATAGTCGGTCATTAAGGCAAATAGGAATGAAAACACTGGAGACTGCAGTCTTTTGGAGGCAGGAGCTCATAATCCCCAAAGATTCAGAAGCATTACCTCATTGCAGCCTTGAGACAAGCTGAGCATTCACTGTAGGTCTTACCCAGCATCCCCTGGTTCACACAAAGACAACAGAGGCGTGACCAATCACATTGTGGCTAGCAGGCACTGTTTCAAAGCCCTCTCCCAATATTACCCATTGACATGCTCGCTGGCAGCCTGCTGAACCTGTCGTCATGGCAACACATCCCAGCTGCTCACCGAGGCTTGTTATATTACTTTCCCTTTTCACCACTCACTTAGCTAATTAAAAATTTAGGACTATGTTTTGCATGTTGGACGCAAACTGAAACAATGCAGGGTCCTTTCTCCTTTTCTCTCTCGCCCTCTCTTTTCCCCCTCCCCCCAATGGAGCTTTTAAAAATGCTGGGAAAAGCGATTTGAAGGACACTCCCATGAAGTCCCAATATAACCAATCAATAGAGAGACTGCATGGAGCTTCAGCCAGATGGAATTTGTCGCTAAACCTAGTCTGCAGCAAAGCAAAACCAAAACGTGAACGTCGCGAAGGATGGTCTTCCTGTTTGGAAAGAGGCAAGCCAATTCGGCAAAGATGATTTACGTGGAAATGTTCGCAAGCTTCTCAGCCAAAAACGTTCTTTAAACATATATTTTTTTAAATTTCTTTTTTGATTCTGATTTAAAGCAGCCTTTTACCCAGAATTCCACAATGCAAGCAGAGTAAATAAATAGAGCACAGAGGAAAAGACCCTATAAAAACTGCCAATATGGCAAGTGCCAGAAGAGGTTCTCAGCAAAAAAGTGTGCCAGTGAATGTGCCATATATTTCAGATTTGCCCATCAAAATGTACCACCGTGGGGGCAGGATGAAAACAGCAGCTCCACAGTCGAAAACCCATGGAAAGAGAAATGCCAGCTTTTGTTTACCAAAGCTCAGCGAGATAAACTAAACCTCCCAAACTCTTTCAGAGAGGATGGGTGCCTCACAAAGATGGCCTTTTAGAAACTCCCATTCTATTTCCACTTACACCTCATAACTAGAGTTGATACCACAGGCATTCTTGGAATTCTAAGGTCAAAACTTCTCTTGCTATTTCAGTGTTCCACTTAACACATTTAATAAAGGAGAAATTACTGGAATGGGTTGCCAGTCCCTTCTCCAGGGGGATCTTCCTGACCCAAGGATGGAACCCGGGTCTCCTGCATTGCAGGCAGATTCTTTATGGTCTGAGACAGCAGGGCCCTTAACAAAGGAGAAAGGACATTAAAATGTGAGCCTGTGTTCACTGTGAAGAAGCAGAGACAACAGATAATGAAAGTGGTTTTGAAAACCTCAGTGTTACAGTTCACAGGAAAAGTATGCACTCGTTTCAATTAAATGGGGGAAAATCAAGATATCATAATCAGACCTGGGTAAGTGGCTTGGTTTCCTCCCAGGAAGGTCATCTCCTTTCTCTGTCTGAAGTCATCTAGGGCTGCCTGACTGGTGGTACTGAGCCCACAAGGCACAACACAAACACAGAATCAGATAGGCAGGCCATATCTTTTCCAGTATCATCCACATCTCTTTCCAGGTCTACCAACATTTACCATGGGAAAGAAGTCCCACCCACTGAGATGGTTAGAAACAGAAACCTTGAGAAAGCCGTACAGAATTCTAATTTGTCTGGAAGGGCTATGGGAAGAACGTCAGCTGTGAAAGTGAAGGAGAGATGACCGGCAGGGCCGTTTCGGGTACCATCCAAGGTAAATATTGTCTCCTTTCCTTCCTCCAAGCAACCAACAGATGGAACATCTCTGATGAGGCTCCTGGTTAAACATGGTAGACTGTCAGCAGTAGCTCCCAACTCCCACTACAATGACAGTAAGAGGAATAAAAGAGGAGAGAGAAGACGAAAGCAGATGTCACCCTCAAATAACTCTGGAAGCTGGACAAGCAGATGGATGAGAGGTAGCTGAATTAAGAGAGTGAAGAAAGTTTAAATAGAACACAAGGGGGGGAACAAACAAACCGCGGATGGTGGTGTGGGTGTCATCATTATGAAACAACTTTGTGTGTATGGTGAGACTGAGAAAATTCGTAAATACATCGTGGGAGAAGGAATACACAAATAGGCAGTGGGGAAAGGAGAGAAAGAGCTCTGTGATGTGTAAATGTGTGACGCGAATCTCTGTGTGTATTCTTCCCCCTAGCTTTGTCCACTGAAATCCCTAGAGGCAATGTTACACAAGTACCAATGAGCCAACCTAGTCTTCACGATCTTGGGTTCTAAATACTATTCCCCACTACAAGGAAAAAAGGTTCCTTAGAGAAATGATTAACCTCCCCTGTGCCCCCAGGTCTGAGGCAGGAAACGCTTCAGTGCATCAGGGACATCTTTTTGCGCCAGAAAGCAGGAAAGAGGCTCAAAAACTGATGGTGACACCTCAAGTGATTCAGGGACCAAGTTGAAAGGGTTTTCATGGCTAAATCAGTAACAAGTTAAACATCAAACAGCATGTATGCAAAAGACAATAACAGTGAATAAAAAAGAATCCAAGAGTTCACTGTGATTAAAAAACAAACAAAAAATTACAGAGTGTGCAGAAAAAGAGAGTGCTTTAAAAAAAAAAAGGTGAATGCCAATTCATAGCTTCAGAAGGTATTATAGAACCAGAGTTGGCAATGGTCGCCACCACTGCAATAAAAGTAACCCCTGCAAGAATTACTGATGCCTGGTAAAACCACAGGTTAAAAGGTTGTTAGAGATTCCCAGTCATGGAACTGTGAACAGAACAATAAACAGATTACTTTTTAATTACAAACCACGGAGAAACCAAGCAGACACCACTGTAACCAAATGATCAAACATGGTATCACCAATGAGACAGAACCACCGTGCCTGCTAATGCCACATTGCTGAAAACCACAGTACAACCTATGAAGGATTCTGGTTCCCCTCTTCTCCTGGTTCATGCACTCAGTCGTGTCTGACTCTTTGTGACCCTTTGGACTGGAGTCTGCCAGGCTTCTCTGTCCATGGGATTTTTCAGGCAAGAGTACTGGAGTGGGATGCTATTTTCTGACAGGGGGATCAAACTCACGTCTCCTATGTGTCTCTTACATTGCAGATGGGTTCTTTACCTGCTGAACCATTGGGGAAGCCCCTTTCTTGCCCCCACCCCCACCACAGGTGTTTAAACCTAATTGAAATAATCAGACAACTTCATATTGAGGAACGTTCTGCAACACCACCAGCCTGGAACATTCAAAAAGGTTAACGTCATGTCTGGTGGCTCAGTTGGTGAAGAATCCACCTGCGATGCAGGAGACCCTGGTTTGATCCCCAGGAGAAGGGCTAGGCTACCCACAGTATTCTTGGACTTCCCTTGTGGCTCAGTTGGTAAAGAATCTCCCTGCAATGTGGGAGACCTGGGTTCGATGCCCAGGTTGGGAAGATCCCCTGGAGAAGAGAAAAGCTACCCACTTCAGTGTTCTGGCCTGGAGAATTCCATGGACTATATAGTCCATGGGGTCGGAAAGAGTTGGACATGACTGAGCAACTTTAACTTTCACCGTCATGTAAGCCAAGAAGAGCTAGAAAACTCTTCTAGATTAAAATACTGGAGACATGCAATCAGTGCTGCATGTGATGACTGATGAGAGCTTGTAATCTAAAAATAAGATTAAAAACAGCTATAGAGAACATTATTGGGATCATAGGAAACATTTAAATAAGATCTGTAGACTAGATAATAGTATTCTAGCAATGATCCACTTTCTGAATTTGGTGATTCTAGCTTAATTATGAAAAAGAACATCCTTGCTCTTGAGAAACGAGAAAGGATGAAATGTCATGTTATTTATGAGTGCCAGGATATTTGCAACTACTCTCTAACGGTACATAAGGTACATACATAATAGCTGGGTGGATGGATAGACAAAGGTGTATAAAAAAGTAAATGTATTCCTACAATTCTTGGTGCTTCAGAGAATGAAAGTTACATAGTCATCATACCATGAACATTGATTATTGATTTTTATCTTTGAATTCCTATGTAACTGCACTGGGAGGATAAGGGGATGGGAAGTCAGTATGTAAGGACACTAAATTTTCATTTACCCTATTTTTTAGATAAAAATTTTAACTTAAAAAGCAAAACACAGCATCACAAGCACATTGTTTAAAAACCTGAATAAATACCAAAGAAACAACTAAAAGAGTCAAAAGGGAGCGCCCCTGGAAAGTGAGAATTAGAAATGGTGGGAAATGGAGGGTGACAGGTGACTGGTATTTTTCATTTGGAACCTATGAGGAGTTGGGGGTATTCCAGAATGACTGAAGATACCAAGATCCAAGGATGCGCAAGTACCTTATATATCAGTTCAGTTCAGTTCAGTCCAGTCACTCAGTCGTGTTCGACTCTGCAACCCCATGGACTGCAGCACACCAGACTTCCCTAGCCATCACCAACTCCCAAAACTTACTCAAACTCATGTCCATTGAGTCGGTGATGCCATCCAACTATCTCACCCTCTGTCGTCCCCTTCTTCTCCCGCCTTCAATCTTTCCCAGCATCAGGGTCTTTTCCAGTGAGTTGGCTCTTCACATCAGGTGGCCATAGTACTGGAGTTTCAGCTTCAGCATCAGTCCTTCCAATAAATATTCAGGACTGATTTCCTTTACGATTGAGTGGTTAGATCTCCTTGCAGTCCAAGGGACTCTCAAGTCTTCTCCACCACCACAGTTCAAAAGAATCAATTCTTCAGTGTTCAGCTTTCTTTATAGTCCAACTCTCACATCCATACATGACCGCTGGAAAAACCATAGCCTTGACTAGACGGATCTTTGTCGGCACATATACAAAATGGCATAATATTTGCATATAACCTTTACACATCTTCCCATATATTTAAATCATCTCTACATTACTTCCAATACCTAATATCAATATAATGCAAATGCTATGTAAACAGTTGCCAGTGCAAGGCAAATTTGAGTTGCTTTTTGGAACTTTCTGGAAATTTTTAAAAAATATTTTCTATCAGCAGTTGTTTGAACCCGCATTTGCAAAACTTGCAGACAGAGGACCGACTGTACTAGACAGGGGAGATAGTGTATATGTGCTTACTACTTGTAAGCATGCCTTGGACTGCAAGGAGATCCAAACAGTCCATCCTAAAGGAAATCAGTCCTGAATATTCATTGGAAAGGCTGATGCTGAAGCTGAAACGCCAATATTTGGCCACCTAATGTTAAGAATTGACTCATTTGAAAAGACCCTGATGCTGGGAAAGATTGAAGGCGGGAGGAGAAGGGGACGACAGAGGATGAGATGGTTGGATGGCATCACCGACTCTATGGACATAAGTCTGAGTAAATTCCGGGGGTTGGTGATGGACAGGGAGGCTTGGCGTGCTGCACTCCACGGGGTCGCAAAGAGTCGGACACAACTGAGCAACTGAACTGACTGACTGTAACAGCTGTTATCTGACTGTATACATAATTACCTATATGAAAGTAAAAAATTAAATTATTATAAAAACAAAGCTGATGAACAGCACAGGCTCAGGTACAGCAGATGTCAATCTATCAGTCAAACCTTTACCAAGTACATTCTATGCGCCCAGCACTTATTACCTGTGTGACTTTACAAAAGCTTTTAACCTCCTGGGGTCTTGGTTTCCTCATTGGTAATGGGAGTTCCCCAGTGGTCCCAGTGATTAGGACCCACCATTTTCAATGCCAGGGCTCAGGTTCAATCCTTGGTCAAGGAATTGAGATTCTGAAAGCCATGCGGCGCAGGCCCCCTTCCCCCGAAATGAGTATAATAAAAATACATATCTCATTAACAGTACCTGGCACAGGAAAAAGTGCTGAATCAAGTCACCTATGACTCAGACTGCTGTGAGTGGGGTCCTGGGCTTGCCCGGGGAATGAACAAAAGACAGTCCATCAGTGGGCAGAGCAAACAGGCACTCACAGTGCAAGACTGAAGGGGGAACAGGTGTGGGGTTAGGAACCACATCCCTGCGCCCCACTTTATCTTGGCACCCCCGCAAGACAGATTAGCATTTCCAAAGGAAACTCCAGGAAGCACTACTCCCAGAAAGCACTCCTTTTAAAAAATTTTTGTGGTCAAATCCATCTGGGAAGCACATTATACCCGGTTGGGGAGAGTCACCACTCGTATTAGCATATTTAGCACTCCAAGCATAATGAAAAGAGTTGAACTTTGTTTAATCCAGTGTTTCTCAGACCAACTTGACCATGGAACTCTTTTTTTTTTTTTTCAATCAAAAGACCTGACTGTTCCTCCACTGGCATGTTCTGGGAGCCACCGCCATAGACTTTAAGGCTGTCCAGATGGAGGAATACTCCTAATATGCCCCCTCCTATTTCATAGCCCTTTAAATTCCCTCCGGTTTACCCCCAATTATTTTGAAAATTTTACAAACTTTCCAATTTTTAAAGCAGTGAACATATTACTTAATAGAAAACCCCCTATGTGACTTTTGTAAAAAGGAATCTAATATATATTGAAGAAATCTGTATATACTTTTGACCGTACAGCCAGTTTCAAATAATTTAGAGCCAATGAAAAGCTCCAATGAAGCTTTTAGAACAAAGGTAAAATCAGTGATAGATTCTTTACTCTTATGTTTAGAAGAATACTCTGAATCGTGGTTAATTTGTGAAATGGTGCATGTTATGGTTTCTGAGGTATATAGAACAAACCTCCCTCCTAAGCCCTCGGCTAAAATACCTTTTCTATAAAGGCACATGTGGGTTCTGCAGCAGTTTTCCTGTTCTGAAATATGCATGACTTGGATTATTTTACAGTCACTCTCTTTCTTGTCTTTTGAGAAAACTCATACACACTTTCTTTCTGTGCTGAAGGTTTTTGAGAAAGGGAGACTAGAAATCCAGTGCTGTTCATTGCATAGAAAGCAAAACCACTTTAACGGATAAGAACTAAAAAGAGTTAGAGGAAAAGTATGGGATAGTGAGAATGGTCCACCACCTACCTCTAAAAAAACTGGATGAGAGACGATCTTTTTCTAAGCCACCAACGGGAATCTCAGGGAAGAGGAAGCTATGGGATTTCCCTTTCTGGGTCTCGCTTCTGTTCCCTGACCTGTCACCCCAGGCCCTTTCTCCACATTGCAGGAAAGGGGGCTTTGCAACGTGTCTCAGTGTGGTCACATCACTTCCCTGACACGCCTTTAACTGCTCTGGTTCACTCCTGTTCAGTCGCTCAGCCATGTACAACTCTTCAGCCTCAGGGACTGCAGCATGCCAGGCTTCTCTGTCCTTCACTATCTCCCAGAGTTTGCTCAGATTCAGCCAGTGATGCCATCCAACCATCTCATCCTCTGTGGTCCCCTTCTCCTCTCACCTTCAATCTTTCCCAGAGTCTTTTCCAATGAGTCAGTTCTTCGCATCAGGTGGCCGAAGTATTGGAGTTTCAGCTTCAGCATCAGTCCTTCCAAGGAATATTCAGGACTGATTTCCTTTAGGATGGACTTGTTTGATCTCCTTGCAGTCTAAAGGACTCTCAAGAGTCTTCTCCAGCACCACAGTTCTAAAGCATCAGTTTGGCTTTATGAGGCCACCTGCTTGATAGAGGCAGTTGAGGGTGTCCTGTGGTCCTCAGGGTCTTCTCCACCACCGCCTCAGGAGCCCCAGCCACACTGGAGTTCCCACTGATTTCTGCAGCGCAGCACTCTCCCTCCCAGGTCCCTGCCTGGGTCAGAGTCCCTGCTTCCCAATTTCCTGTCCGCCAGTTTCATTCCCCTCCTGGTCTATTCTCTCTGTCAGTCCGAAGGTCCATGAGGCCTCTGCTCGCCAGCACAGAGCCTCAGATAAGTGCCCAGCAGCATCTAGACCTTGGCCAGGCCCACAATCAACGTGCACTGAGTATAGGGATGAATTAATTTTTAAGTGATTTAGTCTACGCGGAGAAATAAAAGCTAAAAGAATTTCAGCTACCCTTTCCAGGAAATAACAATGTAATTTAATGCATGTCGTGCAGTTAGCACATTAATCAAATATAATAAAAATCCCGTACAGTGGAGAGACTAGCAGGCCTAAAATGAAAATTTTACGATTTTTAATTCAAGTTATTACCTATCTCTGGGAGACCTTAAACCCCCTCGGAGGTGCATACACGACGGGAGAAAAGTTCAGAAAGGTAACGTGGCCGGAGGTGGAGGGTAAATGCTCAAAAAAAATTGAAAATTTTATTTTTCAATAAAAATAAGTGAAAGCACAGAATATAGAGTATAATTTAGATAAATTTCTAGAATTGTAAGACCCTCTCAGCCTGAAAAAACAACTCATAAATAAATATGACTATTATAAAAATATTTGATGAAAATCTGNAACGTGGCCGGAGGTGGAGGGTAAATGCTCAAAAAAAATTGAAAATTTTATTTTTCAATAAAAATAAGTGAAAGCACAGAATATAGAGTATAATTTAGATAAATTTCTAGAATTGTAAGACCCTCTCAGCCTGAAAAAACAACTCATAAATAAATATGACTATTATAAAAATATTTGATGAAAATCTGAAATAGTAAAATGAAGAAAGTACAGCAAGTTGTAAGTCCAAAGTATTAAGACTATAAAGGCAGCTTCTGGAAATTAAAGATACAGGAGAAAAGAAGGACAGTGATAACTTTGAATTCCCATGCTTAAAGAATTAATACTGTGATTCTTTTAAAGCCTGCCTATTTGTTTGTTTGGGCTTCCCAAATGGCTCAGTGGTAAGGAATCCACCGGCCGACGCAGAACATGTGGGAGATACAGGTTTGATTCCTGAGTCAGGAAGATTCCCCTGGAAGCGAAAATGGCAACCCTCTCCAGCATTCTTGCCTGGAGAATGCCACAAACACAGAAACCTGGTGGGCACAGTCCACGGGGTCAGAAAGAGTCGGACACGACTCAGTGACTAAGCACGCACACACTTATTTGTTTGGTCTGGCTTCCGAGTTCTTATGACTCGAGGTCATTTCTGAGCCCGCCTTCTCTCCCGTATGCTATATTTATGCTTCTTCCTTTGTCGCCTGATCTTTCTGTCCAGCGAGTGGCTGTGAACACTGTAAACACTCTCCCCAACTCTGATGGCAATAACTTCAATTTCCCATTAGGACATTTAAAACATCAAAATGAGAACACCACTACTGTGTGGAACTTGAGTAAACAGATAACACATACTATTTTTCTCCTGATCTATAAAGATGAGTATGGATAAACTGGGAGCAGGGAGAAGAAAGGGTCTGAGATTTCCTGAGCACCACCAAAGAGCCGGGAACAGGATTTTACATCATCTCACACGTAATCCTAACAGCAACGCAGTTAAGCTAGGACACATTACCGCAATTTTAAAAATAAAGCATTAATAAGTTAATAGCTTTTCCAAAGGCAACACAGTCTCTAGAGTCACAGGTCCGGGTGCACCCGAGTCTCTGGCCTGGTGATAATTCCCCAAACTCTGTGTGAAACCACCAGTGCTGAGGCTCTAAATTGGAAAACATTCCAGCTGCCCATTTTGAAATGCTACATACCAGCTCAAGAACAAATTATGAATGTGCATCGTAAACACAGTCTATTTGTTGGCTTTTACTTTTGAAAGCGAAGAAAGCTCCACGTCCTTGTCAAGCATTGCTCTCGATTTTACCCTTACGTAAAAACTTGCTACAACAGAGTCTTGTTTTAACTTAGGAGAGCACAGAATCAAGTGAAAAGCCAACTAATTGTAATTCAATGCACCGGACGCAATATTGTTGTGTACAAAATGGTGCTGGGACGCACAAGCAGGAACATTAAGCTCTGCTTGGGAGCACCCCAAAACACGCAGCAGAGACGGTGACCAGCAAGGAGTCTTCACTAAGAATCGGGGCAGAGAGGCACTTCAAGAAAGGAGTATAATGCCCCAAAAGAGAGCAGACATGTACTGAGTGCTAAAGAGCAAGCAGCTATCACTTTCCTCCATCCTCACAACTCAGTGAGGTCGTACTCTTGTTGGCCCCTTTTACACACAGGGAAACAGGCGCAGGAAAGGACTTTATTTTAGATTTTTTAAAACCCTGGACCACTTTGAAAGTCTTTATTTTCTGTTTTGTGTTTGGGTTTTTCTGGCTGTGAGGCACATGGGATCTTAGCTCACCGACCAGGGGCTGAACTGTATCCCCTGCACTGGACACCGCTGGACCACCAAGGAAGTCCCACAAAGAGATTAAATAACGTATACAGCTAGAGGAAGAGTTGACTTCTTTGTATACTCAAAGGATGGAAGCAACAGGGCACATCTGGGGATGTACACTGTATGAAAAGCAAAAGACAGATCAGCCCTACAAACAACACAATTAATACACCAGTAAATGCAGGAGCTGGAAGCACTGACAGATTTCCTCTTCTTGGGCTCTAAAATCACTGCAGCCAGGAAATCAGACTACTGCTTCTTGGCAGGAAAGCTATGGCAAACCTAGACAGTGTTTTTGAAAGCAGAGACATTACTCTGCTGACAAAGATCCATATAGTCAAGGCTATGGTTTTCCCAGTGGTCACGTATGGTTGTGAGAGCTGGACCATAAAGTAGGCACAGCACCAGAGAATTGAGGCCTTTGAACTGTGGTGTTGGAGAAGACTTCTGAAAGTCCCTTGGACAGCAAGGAGATCAAACCAGTCAATCTTAAGGGAAATCAACCCTGAATACTCCTTGGAAGGACTGATGCTGAAGCTGAAGCTCCTGTACTGTGGTCACCTGATGCGAAGAACCAACTCATTGGAAAAGTCTCTCATGCTGGGAAAGATTGAGGGTAGGAGGAGAAGGGGACAACAGAGGACGAGATGGCTGGATGGCATCACCGATGCAATGGACATGAACTTGGGGACAAACTTCAGAAGACGGTGAGGGACAGGGACACCTGGCACACTGCAGTCCATGGGGTCACGAACAATAGGACATGACTGGGTGACTGAACAACAGCAACAAATGCAGGAGATGCAAGAGATGGGGGGTTTGATCTGGGTGGGGAAGCTCCCTTGGAGGAGGGCACGGCAACACACTCCAGTATTCTTGCCTGGAAAATCCCATGGAGAGAGGAGCCTGGAAGGCTACAGTCCATGGGTCACAAAGAGTTGGACATGACTGAGCGTGCACATACAAAAGTGCTGAGGCAAACAGTTAAATATTAGTTACTACTACTTTCTTGCTATGTGCTTGGCACTTTTTACATACATAATCCCACTTAATCCTCACATCAATCATCTCTGAAGTAGTTAAGTCTTATGACAGCAAATTAAGGCTAAGATGTGAACTCGCTCAGTCGTGTCCGACTCTTTGCAACCCCATGGACTATAGCCCGCCAGGCTCCTCCATCCATGGGATTCTCCAGGCAAGAATACTGGAGTGGGTTGCCATTTCCTTCTCCGGGGAATCTTCCCAACCCAGGGATCGAACCCAGGTCTCCCACATGGTAGGCAGATGCTTTGTTCTCTGAGCCACCAGGGAACTCTAGGGCAATGACCTTGTGTTTGCAAAGGCTAAGAAAAGGTATGTAATTGGCCTGATGTCACACAGCAAATAAATGCTGGATTCAGAATGGGAAATCAAGTCAGTCTGACAACAAAAGTCCATCATGATTTTAATCACTAGGCACCCTGCTCTTTTATTAAACACAAGAGGTCATTTGCAGCAGTCAAAAATCGTTTGTGACCTCAAATCCAGCAAATTACCTCACATGTGTTTTAGAATGAGACCAGTTATACCTTGAAAAGATTGACTGCATGCTTATCAAAATACTTACATTTTACATCCCGAGTGCCCATTTGCATAGAAAATATTTTAAATGGTTCCATTTAAAAAACTGGCATCCTAAGGGAGCTATGTAGCTACATTCAAAATGTATTATTCAGATTTAGAACATTAAGCATTTCGTGAGTGAAGCTTTTTAAAGAGCTTAAAGAAATACATTCTGAAAGGAGGATAAGATGACTACAGTTCTTAGCAAGGACAGAGGAGATGACGCATCGTAAAAAAACAAACCAAAGATGAAAGAATATACCGAACAAGCACAAGGGATCATTTCCAGAAGTCTTAGTCAAATCCTAAATTACAGAGCCCCTGTTGTTGTTTAGTCGCTAAGTCACGCCTGACTCCTCTTGATCCCATGAAATGCACCCCACCAGGCTCCTCTTGTCCGTGGAATTTCCCAGGCAAGAATACTGGAGTGGGCTGCCATGCCCTCTTCCAGGGGATCCTCCTGGCCCACAGATTGACCCTGTGTCTCCTGCGTCTCCCACACTGCAGGTGGATTATCACTGAGCCAACGGGGAAGCCCTGAGTTGCCACTAAAATGGTGTGCTTTGGCTTCAGGAATGTAAAACAACTTCACTACACATGGTTTTCCTCAACCTTCTGCATCATTTATCATCTTCCAAGAAAACTGAACCTTTTTGTTTTCACAAGACTTTTTCTCCAGAGAAAGGCCAGGGCTCCCATTTCTAAATATACTTCTAATAGGCACTCAGAGAACCTTGCTCCCATCAGAACCAATGCAAGCACTACTAACGTTTGTTTAAAATGCCCATGCAACCTGGAAATGATCTATACAATCTAAAGGACAAAAATAATTTATTGGAGCAGGGTTTCCTTGTAGCTCAGTTGGTAAAGAATCTGCCTGCAATGCAGGAGGCCTGGGTTTAATCCCTGGATCAGGAAGATTCCCTGGAGAAGGAAGCAGCAACCCACTCCAGTATTCCTGCCTGAAGCATTTCATGGACAGAGGAGCCTGGAAGGCTACAGTCCATGGTGGTCTCAAGAGTCGGACACGACTTAGCGACTAAACCACCAAATAAAGAAACATGCTGTAATCAATAAATAAGTCAGTTTGCTTTCTCACNTTTTTTTTTTTTTTAATTCAACAAGGTTGGGATTTTTTTAAAACTTTACTCAAAGCCAGAGATGCCATACTTTCAAAATTCATCTTTAATGCTCCATCGATAGTCAATGCCAACAATTTATCCAGTAAAATTAGAAATAAGTTTAAATCATCTAGCAACAAAATAAATGGTTTTCAGACTTTACAGCCCTTTGCATTACAGAAACTAGTCCTTCTAAAGAGGTGTCCACTGAAGACACACCATCTGCAGCTCGGGCCACGCCCGAACTCACGAGTCAGGCCTTGGATCCCACTGAAACATCAAACTGTCATCAGCTTTTAGATGCTGCTCTCGCTTTTTAAAATATATTTTAGACCACTTTATTGAGGTATGACTGACATACAAAAGGCTGTACATGTTTGATGTACACAACTTGATAACTTTGGAGATAAGTATATATCCGTGGAGCCAAATAACATCCACAGTTAACTATACTGAGTATATTTAANAGCTTTTAGATGCTGCTCTCGCTTTTTAAAATGTATTTTAGACCACTTTATTGAGGTATGACTGACATACAAAAGGCTGTACATGTTTGATGTACACAACTTGATAACTTTGGAGATAAGTGTATACCTGTGGAGCCAAATAACATCCACAGTTAACTATACTGAGTATATTTAAAATTTGCCAACAGGGTAGATCCTATGTTATGTGTTCTCATCACACACACACACACATTATAATAAATTAAAAGGGCAGGGGGGTGCTGGAGGATGATGGATATTTAAAATTTTTATTACATACCCTTTCAGGCATGTATCTCGATATTATGTGGCAGCCTGGATGGGAAGGGAGAATTCTGGATTAATAATTTTTTTAAAAAAGAAAGGTTTTTATGTCAGCTGAACCATCACACACATTAAATACTTTCAATGTGCTTGGGATTATCTTTGCATATAAGACGCTTACTACTTGGAAGCAAAGTTTTGACCAACCTAGATAGCATATGTAAAAGCAGAGACACTACTTTGTCAGGAAAGATCCATCTAATCAAAGAGTCGGACACGACTGAGCGACTGAACTGAACTGAACTGAAGCTCTCTTTTGGGCTTCCCAGGGGGCGCTAGAAGGAAAGAACCTGCCTGCCAGTGCAGGAGACACAAGAGATATACATGTTCCATCTC
Organism: Neotragus moschatus; assembly: GCA_006410615.1. NCBI lineage: Eukaryota > Metazoa > Chordata > Mammalia > Artiodactyla > Bovidae > Neotragus > Neotragus moschatus. The sequence goes on from SJYA01003270.1 coordinate 1,211,697, forward strand.
TGGGTGGGGAAGATCCCCTAGAGGAGGGCATGGCAACCCACTTCAGTATTCTTGGCGGAAGAATCCCATAGACAGAGAAGCCTGGCAGGCTGCAGTCCATGGGGCTGCAAAAACTCGGATACAACTGAAGCAATTTAGCACACACAGCAACTTTTCTCTTAGGCAGGGAGTGATGCAGAGAAAGAAAAACCGCATCAAATGGAATGGAAAAAAAAAGTCCATCAAATGAAATGGAGATCACCACAGTCCCCATTAGCAGATGCTTTACCTGGGCATCTGATACCCATGCAGTGTTTTGGAGTTCATTAAAATATACACAAGTGTAAATTCAAGAAACTGTCATGATTAACTTTCCTCCTTACTTAAGATGCCTAGTTCAGAAACTGTTAAAATTAATAAGATAATGCCTTTGTATTAATAAAAAGAAGCCATCATATCTACAGCATCAATCCTTTGGCCACAAAATTACATCTCTAGATGTTTTAGAGGATTGTCCATTCTTACAAAACCCTTATTTCAATCATTAGTTATAATGGAAATAAAGTGATACAGCATTTACAGGACATACAAGTGGTTATAACAGATAATAACTGCATGAAGTTTGAAATAAAGACAAAAAAGTCACGTGTCACCAATCTTTTACAATACCTCCCGGAGTACAAGCAGGCTGGTAACTCTAAATAACAATTCCATGCACCTGCATTTCGCCTTTATATAAATTTATTTATGATTAAATGTACTCCAAAAGCTCTTGGTTTTTCACAATCTGGTTTTTTTTTTTTTCTTACTTTCGGTCTTTCAACACAGTTCTGTCTACAAAATATTCCTGTATAATCACAATATCAATGCTGTGGTCTGTATTTTTCATTTTTGAGCAACTTCCTTATATAAAAACAGCACCACTACCATAGGGGCTTAGAAGGTGAAATAACTGTTACACTAAAATAAAACCGTGTATTCAATAAACTCATGATTCACTGTGAAAGAAAAAACACACACACAAAACCCTTACAAGAGAAATGTAAAAAGATATACATCAGTCACAGCAGACACAGAGAAGCCAGGCTGAAGTGATAAGTAGAATCAGGTGGACATTTTATACAGAATGACTCCAGCAGGTCAGGTAAAAAAGTTTCAGAAAGACAGCACAGAAGGACTCCAGAAGGAAGAACAGCCTTTGCTAAAACCAGGAGGAAGGCTGAAGGAGTAACTTAAGTTTAAATTCTACTACAGGGACTTTCTTGGCCGTCCCAGGGTGTGGGTTCAACCCCTGGTTGGGAAACTAAGATCCTGCATGCTGCTTGGTACAGCCTAAAAATAAATAAAAATAAAACAACAGTGTGAAAACTGTACAAATCTTAATTATGTTGAATTGGTTCATAGTGCTTTTCAGGTATATTATATCCTTCTGCTTCCCTGTATAGTCATTCCATTAATTTTTGAGAGTTTGACATTGAAACTACTACTAAAAATCTTAATTTTTCTACCTAAAAAATAATTGCAATATATAATGAAACTATATATAATGCAACTATATATAATACAACTATATATAATTGTAATATATTATGAAACTATATATAATGAAACTAATGTAACCTTGTTCTGTATTGTATTTTCCAAGTCTCCTCTAAATATGGAATTATCATATTTCATAATTTAAAAAAAAGAGAAAAAGAAAAAGTAAAACAATAATAAAACACCATGAAACAATTAAAAAAGAATTTAAAAATTCTATTATAGTAATCAGAAGTTGGATTGGAGTGATGAGACTTCAGGTTTAAATTTATTTACAAGGGTAATATTTGAAATTCCTNAATGTAACCTTGTTCTGTATTTTCCAAGTCTCCTCTAAATATGGAATTATCATATTTCATAATTTAAAAAAAAGAGAAAAAGAAAAAGTAAAACAATAATAAAACACCATGAAACAATTAAAAAAGAATTTAAAATTTCTATTATAGTAATCAGAAGTTGGATTGGAGTGATGAGACTTCAGGTTTAAATTTATTTACAAGGGTAATATTTGAAATTCTTACAACAAAATATTTCTTTTGTGATTTAAAAAAAAATATTCTTTTTTCTCCAAGAAATGTTTTGAAATGTTAACTCCACATCTAAAACAGAGGCTCTGTTTAAACCAAAATTCAGGATGCTTCAGTGTACATAATGTACCATCTACAGTATCAGGTTTTCTATCTCAAAAATTAAGAACCAAAAAATTAAGCACCTAGAAAAATTGCAGGGAACAATTACTCATACGTTCCCCCTCCTGGAAATGCAAACAGCATTATTATAAACCTCTGCAGCAGATGGTGACTGCAGCCATGAAATTAAAAGACGCCTACTCCTTGGAAGAAAAGCTATGACCAACCTAGAGAGCTTATTAAAAAGCAGAGAGAGTACTTTGCCAACAAAGGTCTGTCTAGTCAAAGCTATGGTTTTTCCAGTAGTCATGGATGGATGTGAGAGTTGGACCATAAAGAAGGCTGAGGGCTGAAGAACTGATGCTTTTGAACTGTGATGTTGGAGAAGACTCTTGAGAGTCCCTTGGACAGCAATGAGATCCAACCAGTCCATTCTGAAGGAGATCAGCCCTGAATATTCATTGGAAGGACCGATGCTGAGGCTGAAACTCCAACACTTTGGCCACCTGATATGAAGAACTGACTTATTGGAAAAGACTCTGACGTTGGGAAAGACTGAAGGCGGTCGGAGAAGGGGACGACAGAGGATGAGATGGTTGGACAGCATCACCGAGTCAATGGACATGAGTTTGAGTAAACTCCAGCAGTTGGTGACGGACAGGGAAGCCTAGAGCGCAGACACGACTGACTGACTGAACCGAACTGAACTGAACTGCAGAAGTGGGTAGAGGAAGCCTGCAGATCTTAAGTACAATCTGGGTCCCAGGCACAGTGTCAATGACTGCACTGTATTATCATCCTATGAATTCCCATATTAACCCTATAAATGAGGCATAAGTGCTCATGTTGCAGGTGAAGGAAGAGACTAAGAGAATTTGAAAGGGTTTTTCCAGATCAGGCAGCTACCAAGTACACCAAGGATTCAGTCTGGGTTGACTTCTCGGGAGCTACCAAACTGCTCTGCCCTTTCCACGCCCCACCTGTGACTGCTCATCTCACCTTTCACGCCTCTCCCCTCAATTTCTCTTCTATTTTTCTGGAACAGGTAGATTTATCCGCTCTAGATCTATTCACTCCTACAGTTCTCTAGGGAGTTGATCCTCAGATGCCACATTCCAGGTCTAAGGCAAAGGCAGCCCTGAAACGCGAAATCGTTAATACCTTTCTCCATCTTTTTGCTTCTGCTTCCACAGGGTGGAACCCACGAGAGAAGTCCGGGACATTCGGCTGTTTTGTGTGCCACCGAGCATGAGAGAGTGTCTCCGCGGTTCCGAAGGGGAGGTTCCCATTTGCTCACGTGCTGCAGTGCCCAGAGCAGACCCCCAGGACACGTGTTCCCCGCGTGTACCTCCCAGCGTTCGCGGTGGGGGAGGGGGCATCCAAGCCTCTAAACGTTTATTTGTAATTATCTGCGCGTAGAACAGAACTTCATTCTATATGTTAACACGAAACTGCTTCCTGAAGTTTTAATAAATGTTGACTTTTCCAGGATTACGATTGGACATGGAACAAACTTTGCTTTGTTTGAAATGTTGCCTTGAGTTAGTCCTCATTTCAGGCAACTGTCCACAACTCGCCATGGGGATTATGGTTTCAGCCCCGCGTACAGGACACCTGGCTCAGCTGCCTTTGCACCTGTGACTGTTCTGGAAGGAGCAGGCATCTGACGACTCCATCAGGCCTTCCAGAGGGCCCTTTCCAAGCATATGAAAATTTTTGTGATTAACAAAATACTATTTTATTATGAATTACCTTCTAATTCCCATTTATTTTTACAATGAAGTAACAAATCAATTCTTTTGAAATTGTGTATAGGTAAGTTTATATTTCTGGGTAGGAAGAGAAGCATTACCAAAGTATTTGCAGTTAAAAAAAAAAGGAGGTCTATGAAGGCTAAGACAACTATTAATGGAGGTTGACAACTACTTCTCTAAATTAAGGAACTGTTGAATAAAAGAATCTGGATAGTTGTTTTTTTAATTAACTCTGGCACTGCATGCTAAGTCGCTTCAGTCATGTCTGACTCTTGAGACCCTATGGACTGCAGCCCACCAGGCTCCTCTGTCCATGGGATTTCCTGAAGGGGCTGACATTTCCTCCTCCGGGGGATCTTCCCCGATCCAAGGATCACACCCAGGTCTCTTACCTCTCCTGCATTGCAGGCAGATTCTTTACTGACTGAGCCACCAGGGAAGCCCATAGATAGGCTATACAAAAACAAAAGATGACTATACACTTAGATCAAAGTGTCAAATAAGCCTGGTCCTGATTTAAGAGAATGGGGATAGGGCAGGGCATTCAGGAAGGAAGAGCAGTGATTGTTCACCAAAGCGCCCTCTTTATATTTAACCTTTAAATACAATGGAATTTCTTGTCGCTTCCAGTAACTACATTATCTTTGTGTGAGTTAAGACATCTTCCCTTCAGTTTACTTCTCCACTTTTATTTTTTCTCCCTGTGTCACATATTATATTAAAAATCTCCCTAAGATATTTCAAATACTTTAGGGGTTAGGGAGAATGAGATGGAACGTAAGCAAATAATAAATGCTTTTCCAAACAGAAGATACTACCATTTTAACTACCGTGTTCGAAATTGAAATTGTTAGGAATACCCAAGTTGGGCACAATGTATTATGACATAAAACTCCCCCGTTTTTTAAAGATTTGTATGTAATCACTTTGATTTTAATACAATTAAACATACTTAAGAAAAGCCATCCTCAATTATGTCTTTTGCTAAATCTACGACATCAAATTTAAAATTAATCACTATTATCTAAAATGCAATGGGGAAAGGTGTGATATTTCTGGCCACGAGTTCAAATACATGTTGGATGCAAAATGGACATGTTGGATGCAAAGTTCTGCTTCTGAAATCTTCTGGGAGCTTAAGGAGAAACCTTTATATTGATGCCCATTAAAAATATACATATTTGGAGAATATACACATTAACCAAGTCATATTTATCATTGTCATTTATAATGTGATTTCTGCCTCTTGCCAACTTCCCATGTATGTTCTAAGGACATGGAAAAATAAAGGCAAGCTCTTTAGAGTAAGTGCTTTGTAAATACTAGGTAATTTGAAGTAGTCTTCTGCAAAAAGCTACAAATATTGTTCAAAGGAGGAGCTCTCAGGTAGGACATTTCTTTAGCTCTAAAGGTACAGAAACACCCAGATCTTCCACATTTCTGACAGGCAGCTGGGATACATTGTTGCTGTAGGAAGCTGAGCTCCGCCCTTTTCTTCAAGAGGACCAGGGACTGACTTCCCTGGTGGTCCAGTGGTTGGGAATCCACCTTTCAATGCAGGGGACACAGATTCAATGTGGCATCAGGGAACTGAGATCCCACTTGCCACTCGGCAGCTAAGTCCTGGTGCTATACCTGGAGACAGAAGCCCACACCAGAGCCAAGACTCAACACAGCCAAACCAAAAGAAGAACCAGCTATACCCTTTCTCACAAGCTCGAAATGGGAACTAGACCATTCCAGATTGGCATGGCCCCTTGAGTAAAACAAGGCAAATCTCCAGGCTCAAGATCTCGATGGGGAATCAAATCCATACGTAACAATATTAGTATGTTATGCAGACTGATTTTCAGGTTAATACTTGAGAGGAAAAACGTCGATCAAATATGTCTACTGTCCCGCTACATAAGGGCTTCAAACACAACATGTCCAAAAGGGACCTCATCAATGCCTCTCTCCCAAACTTGCTCCTCCTTGTCACTTCCATCTCAGCAAAGGATGCCACTCTCTTCCCCAGAAACCTGGGGACCACCCTTGACTCCTGCATTCCTGCTCAGCTGCTGCATCCAGTAATAACCAAGGTCTGCTGGTTGGGTCTCCAAAGCCTCTCTCAGGACTGGCCACCACTCTGCCTCTCTGCTGTCACCATGACTCCCAGGGGTCCCCTTCTCAGGCCTGGGGCCCTGGAACAGCCCTTATTTAGGTCTCCATGCATCCCTTTTTGCCTTCCACAAAGCCAACTTTTACCACATCACTTTCCAGATTAAAAACCTTCCTTGGCTCCTTGTTGACTGCCTCGTGAATAGCCTGCAAATCTCTTAACCCGGTAAGTAAGGTGACCATGTATCTCACGGGAGAACTGCAGCTTCTCCCTGCTATTCCAGTGTCTTTATTAACAGTGTCTCTTTCCCTGGTCCACACACTCCAGTTTGGAAGATAAACTGTAGGGTCACCCTCCCTACAAAGCCCTCCTGATTTGTCTGAGTCTTTAGGCTCAGTTCTGGCTTCTCCTTACCACGGACACTACCTTCCAGGAAGAGTGACTTTCTTTTTCTTCCTTTCTCTCCCAATAGTCTGTAGCATCTACAAGAGGAGGAGCCTGAGTTTTTTACCATGCTTAGACTCCTGGGACCTGAAGTATTGCTTGTATGTAGACGCTGGAGATCATTGAATAAACCAAGAGAAGAGTACCACGAATAGGTCACGCTATACGGAATACATTGTAGTAGATGATAAATGAAGATCTTTTAGGAGATTACAAGGAAAAGTTACTCAGCAAGCCAGGGTTTGGGTTTAACACAGTCATTTCAACAACAAACTAACAAACTCTAGTTTCAAGATTGAATATGTTAAAGGCCGTTTTGATGCTAAAAGACACTTTCATTATCCCCCAGTAGAAATTTCTATCATGGCTCATGCTCCATCTCTCTGATACAAGGACATCTACAGAAGTCATCTGTTTCTTGGATCATCACTCGAGAAAGAAAGAAAACATTGTAGTTTTGCATCAGTATTCAGACCAAGTTTTCAGAAATACTGATGGATGGCATTAAAAAATAGCTTCTCCCTCCCACAAGAAAAAGGAAAGAAATATACCTTCTATTATTCTATTAAGCTTTAAAAATGAATACGGAAAACCAATTCCCTTCTTATGTTATATAGCTAGGATAATTAGTTGTACTAGACGCACAAAAATAACTGGTGACCATAATGCGAACAAGACAGCTTCAGGACCTCAGAAACACACTTCACTACAAGCTCATCAATGCCTTGGCCCTCCATCATCCACTGCTGCTAAATGGTCTTTTTGGGGGTACATGTGGGGATGAAATGAGATGTATAAATCCTTAGCAAAAGAGCCTCTTTGTTCATTTGGTTTTAATGCTTCCAAAAGGCTCAGAAGAACCAGATGTGACTATGTCCAGAGACTGTATCACTTTCTCAGTCTCACTTAGTATATTCTAAATATACATAACACAACCAACCGGTTATTGATAGACATTCTATCTCAAAGATACACTCAGAAAGAGAATGACCCAACATATCTGCACGTAATTAGTATACAGAGAGGGAACATACTTCTTCTAAGCCCACCAGACCAAGGGCCATTCTTTTCCCTGAATTCCTAAAACACTTGTATCTAAATATGTACTGGGTTTTTTGAAGGAAGGCAAATGTCACCAAAGAATCAAAAAATAGCACAAAGCATTGAATTTAATTATAGCCAGTTACTTGATATACAGGGTACAGTTCTATAGTCTTTTGGTCTCACCCTATACGCTGCACAAAAAAGACTAATCGTTAGTGATGGCTGAGAGGCCAGACTGCGAAGCTGGCAACATGCAGAGCCTGTATCCAAGCTCAGGCACTCTTCTCCAAACCCGGCCCAAAGTCACTACTTGATGTGGACTCTATGTTCAGAAAAACAAGAAAGTCCGTGTGTGCAAAGAATTGATAACTGGCTAGAAAAAAAGATTAAGGTCAATGATTAATACTCCTTATCATGTCCTGTTCTGATCCGCACACCACGCTGCCATTTTTGCACTAAACACAACTCTTCCCCTTTCTGTTCCTAGGACGCTGATATTTTACTCACTGCCCAGTTTCCATCTCCTAATTCTTTTACAAATCTGGTGAAAAACATCATTTGCTTTACTCTAACTGTAAGCTGGAAGATAATATATTAAAGGTTTTTACTAAGAAAACTTAGATCTGGATTTGAATCCTAGCTTGGCCACTTATTAGATGTGAAATGTCCAACCCCAGATTCCTCAGCAGTATACTGATATAATAATAGTACCAACTTCACAGGATGGGTTGTTGAATAAAATGGAAGAATGTAATTGGTATCTAAGAGGCTCCCAAATAAATGAAGGAGATTATCATCACCAATTCTGAAACAGTCTTTGAGGAAAACAATGTGTTTATTATTTACTTATTCTGGGATACAGTGTTTATTTACTACCATTTTAAATATTTTACTTATTTTTGGCTTTTATTATTTGTTTCTGTCTTAGATTTCATTTTTTAAATTTTACTTTTTAAATTTATCTTGAGCAATTCATTATTCTTGAATATCTATGTCATGTGTACATATTATGCATTTTAAGGTATTATTTATGAATTTTTAAAATACCTGTTCCCATATAGATGGTGGAAAGAAGTATTTCTTTTTAAATATAAAGCAAAAGGCCCAAAACGTCTTTGTTGTTTTCACTCAGTTGCTCAGTCATGTCTGACTCTTTGAGACCCCACGGACTGCAGCATGCCAGGCTTCCCTGTCCTTCATTATCTCCTGAAGTTTGCTCAAACTCGTGTGCATCTCATCCTCTGTCGCTCCTTTCTCCTCCTGCCCTCAATCTTTCCCAGCATCAAGATCTTTTCCAACCAGTCGGCTCTTCTCATCAGGTGGCCGAAGTATTGTAGCTTCAGCATCAGTCCTTCCAATGAATATTCAGAGTTGATTTCCTTTAGGATTGACTGGTTTGATCTCCTTGCAGTCTTTAAGGATTCAGAATTACCTCATTCTCCCATAAAACAAAATTTTACTTTAATTTGAAATCTACCAATTTGGAATTTGGGGATTACAGAATCGGGTTGGGCTAAAGGTCATCTTTAGCTAGTATAAATAAGTAGCATTAATGAGGTTTCAAGGGACCATACCAATTTCTGAAGAAGGGAAAAATAACTTGCTTTCAAATAATAAAGGAGCAATGTCTTATATGGCAACAATTGATATGCTAATTATAAATAATTTATCCATTCGTTAGACAGCCTAAGGACATGAAAGTAACGACTCCATTTCATTAAACATTCTATAAAATTTAAGTCTTTCACTTATTTAGACAAGTTTTCCTCCTAATTATCCCAAATTAGTGCAGTTCTAGTCCTAGTTATATTTATTACATTGTCTAGTGTGGAACATTATATACATGGCAAGCTCCTTCTGACAAAGACCTAATTAGATGATCAGTTTTTCTTGACTAAAGCTAGAGAATAACACTGATGGTTCTTAGGAAAAAATTCTTCGTGGCACCATATTCAGATTTCAGTTATTCTTAAAACTTGAAAAGTGAGTTTTGAACAACTTGGCTTAAGAATAAGATTCAAATTTTTTGCCCAATGTATTTCTGCCAATGCAAATTTAATTTGGATTCACCTTTGAAGTATTTAGAACACTATCATCAGACTATCAGTGCTATCCAGAGGATTAAGCTGAATCCACAGATCACCTTGCCATCCACTCTCAAGGCCACACCTCCAAGTCAGACATCAGCTCCAACCTCACTCACAGGTCATGAAACAGGGAGAGAAAAGATCAGCCTCCAGATCACCTTTGATCCTTCTGTGTGGCCAAGTGCCAATCTCAGAAAAATCCACGTCTGGTTTTTCCACTTCTGCACTCATATTAAAGACTACCAGTCATGAAAATACACCCAATCAAATTAAATTAGCTTTAAAACGGTACTCAATCGCTCAGTCGTGTCAGAATCTTCGCGACCCCATGGACGGCAGCCCGCTAGGCTCCTCTGTCCGTGGAACTTTTCAGGCAAGACTACTGGAACGTGTTACCACTTCCTCCTCCAGATCTTTCCAACTCGAGGATCGAACCTGTGTCTCTTGTGTCTCCTACACTGGCAGGCAGATTTTTTACCACTGTGCCACTTGGGAAGCTCCCATACTAGATCTTAGCCAAAAGGCCGAGAAGCCAGAACTTTAAAACTAAATGCCATCTAAAAGTCAACAGCCTATATTCAACAGAAAACAAAACAAAAGTCATGAACAATTACTGCACCAGCTACATAGAATTCTTAGCACTTGCCGTTGGTTGTGAGCATCATGGAGACCCAAGTTTCTCACGCCTGTTTGCCCACGATACGGAAAGAGCTGCCTGCACAGTCCTGGCTTCCCAGCCTCTCCATAGGAATCAAGAACATGCTTGTGGGATAGGGTTTGCACAGGTGAAAAAGTTATCAGCTGAACATCTGTTTCATCCTAATAAAGAAGTTGCTTATATCCTGTGGCTAAGACTCCATGCTCCCAATGCCAGGGGCCTGGAGTTCAATCCCTGGTCAAAGAACGAGATCCCACGTACCGCAACTAACGGTTCGCATGCCATGAAAATGATCAAAGATCATTGCCTTATGACCCAGCAATCCCACTGCTGGCCACACACACCGAGGAAACCAGAATTGAAAGAGACACATGTACCCCAATGTTCACTGCAGCACTGTTTATAATAGCCAAGACATGGAAGCAACCTAGATGTCCATTAGCAGATGAATGAATAAGAAAGCTGTGGTACANTGTTTGTGTGTGTTGAGTCACTCAGTTGTGTCCAACTCCTGTGACCTCCATAGAGTGTAACCCACCAGGATCTTCTGTCCATGGGATTCTCCAGGCAACAGTCCTGGAATGGGTTGCCATTTCCTCCTCCAGGGAATCTTCCCAATCCAGGGATCGAACCCACATCTTCTGTGTTTCCTGCACTACAGGCAGATTCTTTACCATCTGAGCCACCAGAGAAGCCCCAGGAATGAGCCTAGAGTCAAATATGCTTGTAGCTGAAGCAGCATCTTCCTGACCTGAGCCGCAGGGCACAGTGAATCTGTCAAAGTTCTAGCTCAGATGAATGTAAGTTCTGGGTGTTTAACTTACTGCAGAGTATTAAAACTCTTTTCTTTAAAGAAGCGGGTTTACTAGTCAAATCTCTCCCAGACTGCCTTCCTGGCAACAAGAAATTAAAACCATAGATATGCAAATATTAAGAAATTCATCTTAGGAAACTGAATACAAGGAGACGATCTTTTTCATCCTATGAGTTTATCTATTTCGGTGCCTTGATCCTAATGTTAAAAATACAGAAAAAACTATAAATTATATTTTTTTTAATTTAAGAGCTGACAACTTTGTGTTATACATATTTGCTATTTTAAAGTCTAGTTCATAGAGAATGAAGCATTCACTAGTCAACCAGCCATAAAACATGGCGGGGGGAGGGGGTGGTTAAAAAGACATATAATTTTCACCAATTTTTGCTTTTTAAAAAAATCACTGTATATCATAGAACTTTGAGGCTGTTCTTTAAATGTTCTAAAGAACAGGAGTTTGCTCCTGTGTTGGTATTGCTTTAAATATTACATACTCCAAGGATTATGCAGGTGCTAAATTCTGCAAGTCCTCCTACCAGCAGACGTACTAAATATGAGATTACCCGTTCGTATTGTTCACATTCATTCCGTTGCCATAGGTGACTGAACTCCTCCTCCCTGACCACTGAAAAACTAGGAGAAACTGTACAGGATTTTCTCAGTGACTCCTATGGGGACATCACAAGGACAGTTTTCTCCCCCCAAAAAACATCTCTGATGTGTTTTAAATTGGTTAACTGACTCTTGCTGTGCTTAGTCGCTCAGCCGTGTCTGACTCTTCTCAACCCCGTGGACTATATAGTCCGCCAGGCTTCTCTGCCCATGGAGAATCTCAAGGCAAGCATACTGGAGTGGGTTGCCATGCTCTCCTCCTCATTAAAGATATTGTTCATTTACTCAATTTTAACCATCCATGCTTTAAAGAAAAAAAATTTTTTTAACGTGGACCATTTTTAAAGTCTTTAATTTGTTACAATACAGTTCCCATTTTTTACATTTTTTGGGCCACGAAGTATGTGGGATCTTAGTTCCCTGACCAAGGATTGAACTGGCACCTACTGCATTGGAAGGCAAAGTCTTAACTAACAGGACTGCGAGGGAAATCCGCTAAATATCGATACTTTTAAAAACCATATTCACCAAAAATCCTAGTTTATTAATATCTTGATTACCTTGGACTTCATGCTATCTTGTATCATTCAGACCCATGGAACTCCCCCTTTTTTGACCCCTGATAGCGTAATTTTAAATTACTGGGTGGGGTACTGTCAAATTATTCCATGATTTGTATCCTGGCCTTACCGGGATGCTCAGAATAACTGCTCAGTGTAAACTCTTACAACAACAGATGGCAAAAGTTAGACTGCATGAAACCTCATCTTTCTCCAGTTCTTCCTAACAGAAAAAGTAAAGGAGTACAGAGAAAATGAGTCAGCGGAAAAGAATGGTTTACCAATGAACGAAATTATGTCTCCGTGGGGGAACTTCTTTCCATCTGAAGTTTCAAACGTGGTTGTCAGGTACCTTTCGTACCAAGTAAGACCTAAGAGCTGTGCAATCCCAAGGATTTCATCTCCTCCAAAAAACATCAGGGGTGTTCACCATACTGATGGACAGCTCCTGATAACACTGGGCCAGTTAGGACAGTGAGGAGCTCACAGCAGAAGGATGAGAAACCCCCTCTAGGGTGATAAGAGGAGGAAGCAGAAGAAACGGCAGCGCAGGAATATTCCAGCCTCCTGTGCACCCCCGGACACCCGGCCAGGCTTTAGGAGGCTCTTACTATTCTTTGGTCAAAGCATGGTAACTCTCAGAACATCAGCTGGCAGAGCTGGGATTCTTTTTTCCAATGACATACACAAATACTTGAGGTTAGACTTGTTAGCGTAAGCAGGAAACTCTAAAATCTCTCCTCTCAGTTCAAGCCAGGCCTCTCCAGTGGGCTCCTTACAGCGAGTACAAGATGAACAAGTGGTGAAAGAAAATACTTCACATTTACTTTAAAATAAGAAGTTAATTCTGCCAATAGGTAGCACGTACACTGGGCTTCCCAGATGGCACAGTGGTAAAGAATCCGCCTGCCAAAGCAGGAGATGTGGGCTCGCTCCCTGGGTCAGGAAGACCCACTGGAGGAGGAAATGGCAACCCATTCCAGTATTCTTGCCTGGAGAATCCCATGGACAGAGGATGCTGGTGGGCTACAGTCCATGGGGTCACAAAGAGCTGGACACAACTGAGCAACAGAACAACAACAAGCATGTAGGCTAACAGTCAAGTACATACAAGAGATTTTAAGTGTGCGTGTGTGTGTGTGTGTGTGTGTGTGTCTGTGTATAAAATCTCAGGATTGTGGCCTATGATGCTTCAAATATTCATTGGTGACTGCCTCCCAGGGCTGTTCTGAGACAAAATGAGGTCATTCTTAAGCACTGGCTGGTACCAAGTACATGCTCAATAAACAATGGTTCCCTTCCTTGGGCGGAGGGCGGAATTGAGGGTTAAAAGGCCCCCTCTTCATGTCTACATTTTAGGAGGCCCCGGGAACTCTTATCTTGATAGGAAGCCTGTTCTCAGAACAACAGAGGAAACCCTGGGCCCATGGCCTGGGACCTTTGACCTCTGGCTTCCCACTGCCAGGCTGAACAGAAACCTCCTGGGACCTGTCTACACAACACGGCATGAGGCCCTCAGCATCAGTGCTGCTCCACACCACTCCACCGGGGAGAACGCACTTTCCCACCTCCGGCTGCACTTGACAATGGAAACCTTCCTTTCCGGCCCTTCAGCTCAGGACGGTACACCATCACTCATTATGCCTTTGGCATCCCGAACAAATGTTCTTTGAAATTCTCCACATGTTGAAACCACCCACAACCAAGCAGGGTACAGCATATGGGAAAACAAGATCTGCCGTCTCCAAAAACCATGCTTTCGCCCACAAAAGCCAAGGCTTTTGTCATGTTGGGGAGCTATAATTAGAGGAGGCTTTTGAAGTTCAATGAGTCGGCCGCAGCCATATACGGCAAGCTACTTCATATATACTTGAGGTTCTCCTGCAGCTCTTTCCCCCTGGACTTTGAAGGAAGGGAGACCTGGGGAGGGGCGATGTGTTAAAAAAAAACGGGAAGCTCTGAGTTCCCAAATCCTGGCCGGCCATGCTCCGCGTGTCTGCCTCAACAGTGAGGTGAGGCGGAGGCGGTGGCAGCTTCAAAGGCTGCGGAGGAGGGAAAGCCCTCATCTCCTTCCCCGGCTCAGTCTGCCATCCCAGAGCCCCGAGTCCTGCTGCCAAGCCATCTGCTCGAAGGAAAGCTGCTGAAATATTAACACAAGCGAAAAGTGGATCCCAAAGGGTAGCACCCCCGTTCTGCAACCCAAGGGGACACGCTGACCTGAGATTCCAGGGCACCGGCCTGACTATTTAAAAGTCACCAAGGGAGGAACATGGGCTTCCCACATGGCGCAGTGGTAAGGAATCCACCTGCCAAGGCAGGAGACATAAGAGATGCGGGTTCGATCCCTGGCTGGGAAAGAGCCCCTGGAGGCGGGCATGGCAACCCACTCCAGTGTGCCTACCTGGAGAACCTCATGGACAGAGGAGCTTGGTGGGCAACTCCATAGGGTCACAAAGAGTCGGACACGACTGAAGCAACTTAGTGCACACACACACTATACAGGGCAGCATTTCCCCGATTTCAGGTGGAGCCAAGTTCTCTTAGGTTTCTATCTCATGGGAATGTTGAAAACACAATGATTCTCTACCGTGGTTCCTAAGATGGAAACTCAGGGACAAGTGAGCCCACTTAGGTGAATGAATAATTTTGTGAACCTTTTAGAAGATCAAATACCCAAGTCAGGAGGTAACGGAATATTTGACTTGTGATTAAGTGAGGACCAAAGTACAAGAATCAGATTGAAAGCTGTGTTTAACTCTAATCGACCCTGGACCAGTTATCTGTCATCTTCCTTCTACATGCTGAAGTATAAAATATTTAGGAACAAATACTAACTAACTAATATTTAGGAACTAATACTTAGAGAGTTTTGTACCCAAAGAAATAACACAGCAGCAAAAAATGTACCACGTTCTTACTATGTGTCAGGCACGATGCTAATTATTAATATTTTGCGTGCATTTGCTCATTTACTCCACATGGCAACTACACATTAGATACTACTTTATCCTCATTTTATAAATGAAAAGCAGAAGATACATTGCCAAGATTATACAGGTAGCAAGTGGGTACCAGGACACCAACATCTTGTCTCACTTCCAAGCCCAAAATCAAGGGACTTCTCTGGTGGGCCAGTGATTCAGACTCCTCACCTCCAACGCAACGGGGCGCAAGTTCAACCCCTGGTCCAGAAACTAAGATACCACCTGCTGCGCAGCATGGCCGAAGAGTAAAATCAAAGCCCCAAATCTAAAAGCCTGCCACTACCTAAAGGAACTTTATGAACATAAGAAGCCACTGTTTCAATTATGGAAAAATCCACCTGAGACTATGATCATCTTCACTGTTCAGATCTTCAGGGCATGTCCAGATCCTTGGCTAAGGAGACTTTTTTAAAAAACCATTTTTAAAAAAAAACAGTTTATCAACAGCAGTCCACTGTCTTCATTATAAATAACCAGTCAGCAAGTGTAGGAGGGAAAAAAATAAAAGGTCCAAATATTCCCTTCAATTACTTTAAAACCAGTCAAAATGAAAATTCAAGTGAGTTCATTAGATTCACAGGAAGCCCCATTATAATTATAAGCTCCAGCATCTAAAGGGATGTTTTAGCCTAGAAATTTGGTGGATTCCAAAAAGCTATATTGTTTTATAATCTCATCAAAGATCCATGCTGGGATGTTTGAAAGCCCAGTATGGAAGCTTATGCATGTACCAGACGGTGGTATCTAGAGTGCCAGATGGTGGTATCTAGAGTGCCTCAGTTTACTCCTTCGGCGCAGTGTGTGTATGAATGGGTCAGGATTACTGAGAGGGTACAGGGACCCTGGGGGCCTCTCATCATCAAGCCTCAGGAGACTAACTATGACTGCTGTTACAGACGGGAAATACAGAGGTCAGAGATTTCACTGCAACTATCAGGAATGTAAGCAAGACAATGGGTCCCCATAGATGCACATTTCACCTCCTACTGTATGCCTACTACCGACCGAGCAACTGCTGGAACAAAACCAAGTGAGAGAGACTAAAGCCAAGTTCACAAAGAGTGTACAGTCTGGAGGGAGGATCAGACGAGAAGATGACTGGTGTGTACATGATGTCAGAGGCGCACAAGGGTGCTGCGGGAGCACGGGGAAGAAACGGCTTCATCAGGCCAAAGAGGGGCAGGGTGTGGAACACCAAGCCGCTGAAAGCGAGAAGGAGGGGACACTGGGTCTTACTGAAGAGGGGACAACCAGGGCCCTGAAGTCTTTACAAAATGAAGGCAACGTGGCTGCACAGCACAACTTAACTGCACCTTTTTCAATGTGGCTTATACACAATGCACACTTGGCAGCACACTTTGAAGTCACAATTGTGAGGCCTTCCTTTGGGGCTCTTCCATTTCTATTCAACAGGAACCAAAGCAATACTTTACGCATATTATTCACATAATTCACCCCAAACCGCACGGATACATACACATCATTATTATTCCCATTTTACAGGTAAGGAAACTGAGGCCCTGCAAAAAGAGGTAATTTGTCCAAGTTTAGCCACTCGGTACTAGAAAAGCTGGGTTATGGAGCCATTTGAGCTACATGTCTGCTCTAAATCACTCTGCTACACGGCCCCTCTGAAAATAAATTTACTGAAAAGTACTGAGAAACTCAAGATCACAGGGAGGCCTGGAGACCCAGGCTTGGAACTCAGAGCCACTTCAGTGAGGACGCCATGGCAGCCAAGCCGAGCACAAGCCACTCTGAGCGGGCACTGCCTACACTGCCACACACGGGACGCTGCCTGCAGAATGCCATCATGCTGCCACACCACCACCACCCAGGGACCGTACCTCACTGCCCTACAAGCGCCACATGCAGATGCTGGGAAGGAGTGAACACTTGGTGAAACCATGACCGCAAGGCAGGCAGGCCAGTCTCCACAGGGAAGCGAGATTCATGGGGTCCATGGGTCCCAAGGTCCATGGGGTGAGTGTACTGGTTTCCTAGGACTACTGACATAAAGTGGCACAAACTGGGTGGCTTTAAGAGAAATTTATTCTCTTGACAGCTCTGGAAGCCAACAGCCGAAGGATTGTTTCCATCTGGCGATTCTGGGGGAGAAGCCCTTCCACGCCTTTCTACTGGCTTCTGGAGGCTGCGGGCAATCCCTATACTGCCTTGGCTTGCAGACCCATCACTCTAATCTCTCCCGCAGCTTCATAGGGACGTCTCCTCTGTGTCTGTCTCTCTTTGCTCTTCTTATAAGGGCATCAGCCGTACTGGATGCAGGACCCATCTGACTCTAGTATGACCTCATCTTAACTTAATTCCATCTGCAAAGACCTTCTTTCCAAAAACAGGGTCATATTTCAGGGTTACCAGGGGTTAGGACTTGGACGTTATCTTTTGGGGAGGAGACATTCAACTCACGACAGTGGGGAAATACACAGACGGTGGGGGAGGGGGAGTTCACCTGCTGGGCAGCCAAAAAAAATGACAGTTATCCATGGTACCTCAATCATTATAGGGGCCTTCATTTCATCTAATAACAAAATAAATGATTTCAAAGCAAAAGTTGGATGTGCCGAAGGCAATAAATGGTCTGTGAGCTCTCGGAGGGGAATCGGCTTAGACAGGAATCTGCAGTATGGCTGAGGTGGGAGTGTTAATTACAAAGTAGACAGTTCCTCTCTCTGAAACTCCGGCCATCAGAAGGAGAGGGCTGGGCATAAGTCCTGCTACCTCTAATGCCCACAGGCACCTGCCAAATACTTCCCTTTTATCTTCAAAAAGAGAAAACTTGGCCTGGAGGGGCCATCATGGATTTACATAGGAAGATAAATGGAGACTTTTAGCTGTGTATATGAGTTACCTAAGCCATAACTTTCCAACTGAATCGGTATATGACAGATGTTTGAAATATACATTATTTACATAGCTGGTCTCGTCTTTTGTGCTGCTGCCTGCAGAACTCTAAACTCTTTTCAAACCTGAAACAGAGATACCAAAAGCATCTCCCTTGTATCAACAACACAAGGGCTTCTGAGTAAGTGCAAACAAATGATCAAACAAATGCAAGCATTAAAAAGCACTTTACTTTTAGGAAAAGAGAGCAGATGATCTCTACATCCTAACCTCCAGTCTGTAGGTTTCCAGAAACCCAAGTAGGATCCAACGTTAACGGAATCCAACTGACCTTCCACTTGGTGGAAATAAAAATAACCAAGTCATCTGTTCCCCTCAAAGAAGCAGAATGGGAAGTATAACGGCTATGGTAGTTCCATGTTCTCACTAACACTGCTAAGTGGGGGACCCCTAAACTATCCCATCACATGTGTACCTACTTCTCCGCTGAGAAAACAAACTCTTTTAAGTCTAACAGGACCTCATCCTCTGCTCCACTCCCCCCCAGCCTCCTGGCTATGTGTTACATTCTTCCAACAAAAATCTCTGATTCACCTTTGATTTCCTCTCCCCTCTTCAATCCATCACTTACCAAGGAACAGCCAGGTCCTTTCTTTTCACAGATGTTCCCTTTGCCCTTCACGCTCATCTGTCCTTTTTTGGCTGATACAAGTTCTCGTTATGAGGTGTGAGTACCACTCAGGTATGTGAGTGGTGATACCATCACATTTCAGGTGGTATCTTGCTGGATCTTTTTTTTTTTTTTTTTAACTGAGATAGTGATATAAAAATAATTGTAAAGGGGGTCAGGAAAACAACTGTCAAATGAAACCCATCATTTCATATGAAGTTAAAAATGCGTCTTTTTTCATCCATTTAAATATAAAGTGGGTAGAGTTCAACAGAACTATTACATAAATAAAAGCACAGATGGTATGTGGACATGGTTTACAAGTTCTCAAGGGTGGTGTGCTAATGCCTAGCAGCGCTGGGAAACACTGNCAAATGAAACCCATCATTTCATATGAAGTTAAAAATGCGTCTTTTTTCATCCATTTAAATATAAAGTGGGTAGAGTTCAACAGAACTATTACATAAATAAAAGCACAGATGGTATGTGGACATGGTTTACAAGTTCTCAAGGGTGGTGTGCTAATGCCTAGCAGCGCTGGGAAACACTGCTCTGGGGTGGTCCCTCAACAATACTACTGGCTGATCAGTCTGTCCCCTCCACCACCTTCCAGCTGGTCTCCTAGCCTCCCAACTCTCATCTCTTACATCTACCCTGCCAGCCACACCTAGACACCTCTTCCTAAGACGCTCCTTTCAGCGTTTCTCTCCCAAACTCACAAATCTAATTTCTGCCCCATAAATTCTAAATCTCACCTACCTGACCGAGGTACACATTATTTCTAGTTACACCCCACAGCTACAGTATGGCAAATTTCACGCTGATGTGTGCCTTGCCAGCTGCATGCCTTGGTTCATACTGCTTCTACAACGCTCCCCCAGTCCTGCTCTTCCTGTCTCTTCAACTCTTACCCAGTCCTTCAATAAGCAAGGAAATCCCCCCTCCAGGCAGTGTTTTGTATTGGCATCTCTTCCCTAAACTCCTGTTCCATTCACACCAGCCCTATCAACCACCCTGCTTAATTCATGACTATGTTCCAGTATGTACTGCTTTCGAATGGTTGACTCACAGAGAGCTGGTCCTACCAACCACAACAGGAGGTCCTTGAAGAGCAGAATATTCGTGAGTACAAAAGGATGACTCACATTAGGAATTCAAGACTTCTCTTCAACGAACAAACTTTTTTAAAGAGAAGCCATGTTTTATTCATTTGTCCAATAAACAATTCCAGAGTCCCTAATATATGCCAAGCTCTATGGCTGGTACAAACACATAATACCAAGACTGAGGAATTCACTGGCTAGCAAACCCGAGGTGCAATACAATGGAACCACGTTGCTGTAACCCACACATAAAGACAAATGTCAGGTGAGTGATGTGCTGTAGAAATAGAGGGGCTATATGAGCTTGTTCTGGAAGGCTCAATAGCATTAGCTTTATACATTAGCTAAATATCAGACCTTTAAAGATAGAGAGCACACTCTCAGGGGAGTGACATAAATCGCAAAAGGCACACAAACAGCAACAAGATGTTGGCCAAAGGTAGAGAGATTCCCGAGCCTGAAACACAGGGTGGATGGGGGAAGGAAAAGTAGGGCAGGTCACGCCATGATGAGCCTTGGTCTCAGACTTCATTCACAGGCACGAGAAACATCAAAAGGAATTGGAAAGGAATATGATCAGTTTTGCTTTAAGAGGGATTAAAAAAATAAAATATAAAGTCCCTCTGGGGACCCATGGAGCATGAGTCGGTTTAGAAGACATCCTAACAGAACAGAAGAAGATTCGAACAACTGAGATGAAGGGGGAGGGGCAGATTCTAGAACTATTTAGGTGGTAGAAATCAATGGGATGCTCTGGCCAACTGGTTGTGCATTCCGATGTCAAATAAAAATAGTCTGGAGATTAACTACTCAAGGAAAAGTTTACCATCTACTTTAAAAAAAAATTATCCACGTCATTTCTCTCTCATGGAACTGGTGAGGGCTACACTATAGAGTCTATAGTCTAAATTCTTGCGAACTGCAAGAACCTCTACTCGAAACCTGACATATCAGGCCTCATGCGGTTTCTCTGGCTGATCTACAAAACCTGCCCTAGATGCGAAAGTCGGCACGCGTTCCCACCGGCAAGGGTCCAGCCAGACTTCACTCCTTGATTCTGTCTGCACTCAGCATAAGCAATCTTGTACCAAAGAGCAAACCAGTGTCTGAACTGCCCTAACTCTCTGGAGTATAGAGAACTTAAGAACACAATTGCTCTGGAGGTATAAAAATGCTAAGGTTTTTATACAATATACTCATATTCCTTTTTTCAAATAAAAACGTTCACAAGAGTATAAAAGACATTGAAATACCAAGAGAGGTGACCTTTTGCAACCACATTCACGTTCTCCTGGGAAATAAAGAATAAAGTCATTCACTACCAAGTGTAATATTCCTCACTTCCACAGGCCTGATGCAAGGAGTCAACACAGGTAGTTTCAAATTAAAACACAGTTGGATCAGCGAGGCTGGAAATAGATCTCCGCGAATAGGAGGCAACAGGATGCTGTTTATGAAAACTCCAAATGATCAGAATCTGCCAGGGCTTCGTCCCTCACCCCCCTCTACTCCCACCTGTCTGGTCACCAGGACAAGCCCTAACGCAGTCGCTTAATGGAACATCTGGGGATGATAGGAAATAAGACTCCGTGGTCAGAAGAGTACTCTTCCCACACACCCCAGGTACGGAAGCACATGACTCCAATAAGAAGAAAGGGCAAAGGTTATTTCCAACAATTCCTGTGTAAGTGCTCAGAAATCCCGGCCTTGCTCAATACAGAGCCTCCACGGAGCCCAATCCTGTGATGGAAACGTGGGCCAGGAGGGCCCATTACAGATGGGAGAGGTCATGTTACCCATCAGGGACACAGCTGGTTTGGGGCAGGCCCAGATTAGAACCTTGGGTGCCCATCCTCCACTCCCAGAAAACTCTCACGTCTCTCGAAATAACAGCACATAAGGAACTGGGACACACTATCCACTGTGCCCCAGAATTCGTTTCTAAAAAGTGAAAACTAATAAACGCATCAAGGTGATGTCCTGGCCATTCCTCCCTGCTGATTCCCATTAGTTAGATCAGCAGGCCAAACAGACTTATATTTTCTTAAGATGTCAGTTTGGGGCTTCCTTTTCAAATCCTTTAAAACTCTCTGCCTTATTTTTCTTTCAAATGACAAGCATCCATCGAAAAGTACTGTGACTTTGGAATGTCGAGTTCATAAAGAATACATTTCATGCACATGAGCCATGGAACCTTTATAGTGGAAAAAAAAATTGCTTACCGATCTTTATAAACGAGATGTCCCCAAACTTGGTGGCATGCCATGTGCAATATCAAGAAGCAGCTACCCCCTCTCCCACCCTGGCATAGGTCACAGTTCACAAGGTCCTAACCAAGAAAGTTCTAACTCCTTCATTAACAAAGGTACAGTGCCTTGAAAATCATTTCATGAAGGTAGGTGAGCTCGTTTCCATATGCGAATGCCTAAGGATTATATAGCCACTTCCCTCTTTGTGGGGAGTTTTACTTTTCTCTCTAAGTAATATCACAATTTCTAGTTTCAGAAACTGTAGAAGAATAACCCCACATTCATTTGACCTAACCCTTTTTCTTATTCAGATCATGGATGCATATTATTCATCTTGATTTGAACAAAAGGCAAGATTTTTCCCCTTCTGCCCAGAAACCACCTTTGGGAAATTAACATTCAAGATGAACAACGAACACATCTCATGGCCTGTGAACTTGCTGGTTGCCAGGAGGCCTGTGAATTCTTAGGATTATTTTTGATTTAGTTGCATGAGTTGGGGGCTGAAATAGTCACATAAGGCACAGTCTTTAAAATTTAAAGTTTCAGAATTCTCTATCTAACCATCTGTTTGCAGGATCTCTTTAAATTTTAGATGTGTCTATTCTAACCTTACTTACGTGTAGTTTATCCCGAAGGTACATGACAAAGTTAAGGCTAAATGTCAAGCCTATTGCTATAAATCACATTTCAAACTGGTAATTATGCATTAGTGAAGAAAAGACTGTTTGAAAAGGTGTTGTCTCATTAGAAACTTATTATGGAATGCCTGTAATTTTGTCTTAAAATAAACACATTTAAACTTGAAATACCTACTGTGTGACAGTAGGCCAGACAAAAGAAGAACTATTAAAACTTCTAAGGATCTTTCCTTTTCTAAAGTTAAAAAAAAAAAAAAAGTGATTTTCACACTATTTTTAAGGAATTGTTTTGGATGGGGATTTCTAAAAATACCTCAACTGAAATTAAGTCAGTCAGTGCTTCTCTGAAGAAGCTTATCTTGTCCTTTGAACTCAACAACAAAATCTCTTTTTACTGAGAAGTACGATAAACACTAGTAGCTATTATGCCAAATGACTGGACAAACAGAAGAAATATGAAAAGCCTCATTTGTTTCTAAGTCCTTCATTTTCTATTTCATTTTTAAATGACAAAGGTTCTGTTTGCACCCAGAGTCACTAACTTGATACAAATGGATTTTCTTACATGTTTTAAGGGGAAGAGAAGGTCTCCCACATGATCTCCAAGTGTCTCAATATACCACCTATTCCTATCAACACTTATATTTGTAAAGGAAATTGATAAGCTACTTCCAATCTCCCCCAGAAAGGTGTGTATATAAGACTGCACCTACTCTCCCAGTGTTTACTGGAGGAGTTTGTTTAATAATTATTAGATCCTTCCATGAGCCCCGACCTCTTTTATTATATGTATTGGACAATAATTAAAACAAAGAATAAATAACCACTTCCATCCTTGGACAAAACTATATTATATCCAACCCTGCAGCCCCATGAGAATCTAGCAAGGCTCTCTGCTTGAGGCAGGGGAGATGCTATGAAATGCTGAATGAATCACACAGCTCTTCTTCCCCCACCTTTGGGTTTTTTTTTTTTCTCAACAGTAAGCTAATGTGAAATCTACATAGACCTCCACCAGCCTGAAAGAGCTGATCCTTCAGTATTCCCTTAGGACCAGCTTACCATGTGCAGAGCAAAGAAATGAAACAAGAGAATCAAAGAAAATGAAGAGCTTCTTCCTCAAGCCCTCATAACTACCTTGCAAAACTGGCAACACCAGAGAAGTTCTTTAGCAAAGAAGAAAACCATGATCATGATGATGCTATGCCAAGAGAGATAAGAGTGGGTTCCATGGGAATGCGCCTGAAAGCATTACAGAGTCTTGCAGGTCTGTGGAAGAAATGAGGGCCACCTGCCCCCCTCCAGCCTCACACTTCATATCAGTACTGATTCCTGAAGAGAGGCAAAAAGAAAACAGGGGGAACCATTCAGAGGGGAATGAAGACATTCAAACCTCAAACATATGAAACCTGAGATTATCTGAACACCCAGAGCAGACATGGGTTTATAGACAGACGTGTTTTGAGGTTACATTTGGATTTAGCTGTATTTCAAAATTTACTGCCACCAGCCTGAAGAATAAAGCAACCACAGCAGTGATTGACTTCAATTACTGAAGCATAAACTGTAGTTGTCACTTCCTTTACAAATTTGGCTTTTCATGACCGGGAAAATCAAGTGAGCCTTATTGCCAAAACAGTACATCCTTATGTCACCAGAATTTGCAATAAAAAAAAGATGGTTATTTTATTTAGGTTTTCTACTCATGGAAGTGAGGTCACAAGACACTTTTTAAAGCATGAAATACTGGGCCAAGGTTAAAAAAAAAAAAAACTTGCTATTTTAGGATAGCAGAGCTACACTTTAAGTACCAACTGTAAGCTTAAAGCAATCTTTCCAGGATTTAGAACGGTCTGGTACAGGATGTGTTTTCAAATATAATCTCGGTTCTTCCATGACATTTTGTTTTTAAGAAAATAAATTCATTCAGAATGAAAACCAAATCAACCAAAATTGGTGTCTTACACATAGCTACATACAAGTGGTCAACAGTATGAAGAAGTATGAACAGTAAGAAGAAAACAAAGAGAAAAGAGTCTTAGAGTCCTCCTCCTTCAGCATTTCAGGTATTTTATCCCTGGGTTCCCAAGACACACAAGCAAAGCCATTCCGCTGCATATCCAGAGGAAACTAACTGGTGCCTTCAGAAAGGCTTCTATGCGTTTTAAGACGAAACCCTTTCTGATGCCTTCATCCTTATTTATCGTCTTGTTTGTCCTTCCTGTCTGGCATGCAAACACATGACACAGCCTCCATTCTCCCCATACAACCTAATTCAAAGCAACATATGTTAAATGCACCCAGAATCATGTGAGCATTCAATCCGCATACACACCATTACCCCACCGAATGCATTCAATGAGCCGCGACACAGCTCCCTGCGTGCAAGCAAGCTGACCAGCCTGACTGCAACCTCTCCCCTGACTCAAACCATCCAAAACTGTGCATGGAACCTGTTCCCTTGTAAGAAAGAAGGGCTGTTTAAATACCCGGTAGGATATAATAACTGGCTACCGAGCGGGAGCGAGCCAGCCCGGTACTGAGGGCAACCGCGGACGCCGGCTCTTTCACGAGCCCAGGGAGGCTGGGCGCCCAGGCTGGCGGTCATGTATCTGTGCAGCCAAAACGCCTGGCGCGTCCCCCTCCCAGATTTTACCTAACTAACAGCTCTCCAACCCCATATTGAGAGGGCCTGCTGTGGATCTTGCAGAGGTACAAAATGGTGGATGGGAGCTAATTCCACCCCCCACCCCGCGTTCCCTATAACTTATCGCATCCATCACCGCGCGTCCCTCCCGAGGAAGGACCCAAGCACGCCCCGCGGCCCCAGCCCGCGGGGGCAGAAACGCGGTTACCAACCTGATGTCCTGTAGCCCCGCGAAGCCTGGGGCGCGAAGGCCGCGGGGAAGCGCTTGTGCAGGCGGTAGTCCTTCTCGCTGCGGGACCTCATGCGGTCCGAGGCCCGGTCCGAGAAATCCGAGCTAGGCCAGGCGCGCCGCAAGGTTGTGCTCCGGGTCTTCTTCATGGTGGAGAGGGCGACCCGCCGCCCCCGATCCTCCGGGCCTCAGCGCCGGGGCGCAGCGCGCGGCTTCATCCGTCTACGGCGGGCACGACCCGGGCGGACTCTGCGCTCATTTTCCCAGCCCCTCCTCGTCGGCGTCTACACCGCCAGCGGCGGGTCCGGCCCTCCCCACGCCCCCACACACCCCCACGGCGAAGGCTCCGATTTTACACTCGTCCCACAATGCATTACACTTCATTTGCAATCCGCCCGGCTTATAGCTTCCAGATTCCTAGGGGGGGAAAGGCACGTTAGGAGGCTCCCCGGCCAGGAGGAGGCGGGGAGCGGGGCGGGCGGGTGGGGGCGCCGAGACTTGCAGCGTGGAAGCAATGGGAGCGCAGACAATGGCCCGATTCAGCGCTGGAGTGCTTAGCCAACTGTGAGCCCCCGGCACAAAAGCCCCAAACAAATGAGGAAGCCGGGGCCTCCGGGGTTGACCCGGGATCGGGCGCCCGGGAAGCCGGAGGGGGCGGCGGCAGACCCTCTCGGCACCAGGCGGCTCAGAGCGAGGCGTGGGGATGACAGCGTCCAAGTCGTTTCCCCCTGGGCCTATCGGCCGCGCGGCCCGCAGTCCTGGGCGCGGGCTGGCTCTGCCTCCCGTGCAGTCCTCGGGAGGCAGTCTTCATTCCAGAGGCTCGGGTGAGGGGGTGAGGGGGCGCGTGTGCCTACGATCCGGGGCAGGCTCTGCAGTCAGCAGCTGCGCCAGGCCGGCTCCTGCTGAATCCACGAAGAGCCTGAGTCGTCCTCGCGACTGCAGCGCCTCGTCGGTCTTCCTCCTTCCTTCCGAGGCTCGGGGTGGTGTGCGTGCGTGTGTGCGTGTGTGTGTGTGTG
>SJYA01003270.1:1238475-1288247 GCA_006410615.1 Neotragus moschatus
GCCCCCGGGGTCAGTCACTCCCAGCCCGACAGCCTGCATTCAGGTCCACAGGCCCTCTGCACGGCTCAGCTCTGCACAGCTGTTTCTGGTCCAACCAACCAATCGCTCAAGGACAACAGTGCGCGCTGCGCGGGACGGGAGGAGGGGGCTACGCGCCGCCCAGGCCGGGGCACGGGGCCCGGGGCGCCGGGGTCACGCGGAGTCGCAGGCGCGCGGGCACATTGCGGCGAACCCCGACTGCGAGGCCCTGCGGCCGTTTCCCCAGCAACCCTGACCTTCTCCTTCGGGTTTCCAAAAAACGCCTAGGTGTTGTAAACAACAAAAATAAAGCCGATTTTTCTTACGCCTTTGCGCCTTTTTCCGTGAGTGACGATGCAATGTTCAAAATAGTATTTTATGCTGTTTTTTCATCTTCGCAGGTACCAAGGTACAGAGACGGGGATATGAAATTATGAGGCCATGATCAGGCTGATACAGCAAAAAAGCAAACAAACAAACAAAAAAACCCAGCCCCTCTCCCGCAAAGAAAAAAACGCCACCAAGTCCTAAATGGTTAAGATTCAGAAGTCTTGGCACAATTCGGTGCTTTTCCAAGGCATTAATTTGGGGGTGGAGTAGGGGAGGGGGCAAGGTTCTTGGAGAACTACACAGAAGAGGGCGGAGCTTAAGCCACAAACAGGATAGAATCTAGAACTTCCATTCAGCATCTCCGGGCTGCCCTCTGTAACCTGGGGCTAGGGTTACTCATATGTCTCTCTCGGAAACTAGGGTAAACAAACAAATAAAAATCACTAAGCAGCCTATAGAACGTGTATTTACACTAATCAAGATTTATTACCAACCCTACACCAATTAGCTAATGTTCAGTGACATTTTTTAAAAGTTAGAAAAGGACAGTTCCCCAAAAGGCATGCTAAAATGTCTTCTTTACTGTAAGAGGATGGCTAAGAACAGAAAGCCTCCAGCTTTAGAAGCTATAGAAGACTAAATGTGTAAAGAACCATAAAGGTAATAAAAATAATTGTATTAATGGATGCTTGAGATACTGACATTTAGATATCTCAATCCAATTCAACAAACAATTACTCTCCCTTCCATGAGCCAAAAGTGGTTCTATGAATGATTATCATAGTTGTGACTGAAGGCTAGTGGTGATTGGGACAGCTGTGAGCTTCCCAAGTGGCTCAGTGGTAAAGAATCCTCCTGCCCAGTGCAGGAGATGCAGGAGACCTGGGTTAATCCCTGGGTTGGGAGGGTCCCCTGGGGGAGGAAATGGCAACCTACTCCAGTATTCTTGCCTGGGAAATCCCATGGACAGAGGAGCCTGGCAGGCCACAGTCCATGGGGTCACAATTCTGTGACAGCACACACACGCATTGCAACTGTGATACTTATTCATTCAACAAATTATTACTATCTAGTATATGCTGTGATGGGTGCTGGGCAAACAGCATGGCNTCCAGTATTCTTGCCTGGGAAATCCCATGGACAGAGGAGCCTGGCAGGCCACAGTCCATGGGGTCACAATTCTGTGACAGCACACACACGCATTGCAACTGTGATACTTATTCATTCAACAAATTATTACTATCTAGTATATGCTGTGATGGGTGCTGGGCAAACAGCATGGCCCCATGTAACTTAAAGTCTAAGTAGTAAGCAAATAAATACACAGATTGTGTTGAGGTCTACAAAGAAGAATCACCTCTATGAAAAAATGATGGTTAACCTGAGACCTACAGGATGTGGAGTCATCCAAGCAAAGAGTGGGGAGAATGATGTTTCAGAAAGTGGGAACAGTGCATGCAAAGGCCCTGAGGTAGGAAAGCATCTCGGTTTCTGTGGGAAGATGTGAAAGAAGGCCAGTGTGGCTGGAATTGGAGTGTAAGAGGAAGGCACATGATGAGATCATGGATGAAGCCAAGAGCCCGATCATGCAAGGGCTTGCAGGGCATGTTAAGGGTTTTGTATTCTATTGTAGTAAGTGAGCCAATGAAGGGTTTTAAGCAAAGAAGCAATGATAGTTTTAAATCTTCTATATAAAGAGGGCTTAGAAGAGGGAATTTGTTTAGGGAAGGGGTCATCCAGGGCTCTTCTGGAGGGTTTGATTTGAATTTGAATCACATGACTTAAAACTGAAAAACTGATTCATTGTTGATATGAAGGAATGAGGGTGGGTTGATAGGTATTTTGCGAAGAGAGTTACAGTTCCACTCAGCCACCTCTGAATGCTGGCCTTTGCAGAGGAGTGATATCACCCACTGTCTATACGCAAGAGACCGTTCTCGGAGCCAAAGCCAAATAGCCAGACTCAGAAGAACCAGGCAGTAAATAGGGTGGCTTAGCTGAATCAAATCAGTAAAGCAGGAGAGATTGGGGCTGTTAAGAAATTATCCATCCAATGGAAGTGGCAACATCAAAAGAAGTTATGAAGGTAAGACTTGAATCTAGCAAACAACATCCTGTGAAACCAATGCCACATAAAGGTCCCATTACTAGAGCCACTGTTAAAATCAGACTCAGTGTGTGGATCCATCTTCAGAGATTCACTCTGGTCATTCACAGCTTCTAGGTCTCTAGTCCTAGTTTCAAATCTCTCAATCTACCTGAGACAATCAAGTATCTGGGTCATGACCTGTTCATTAAGTAGGCTCAACTGTGTAATCCCAGTTGTTCCTAGTAGGACAGTTTAGAATTAAATAGAGAAATGATATAGCAAATCACGTTCATTGTATTCGTAATTTTTTAATCAGGCTTAAGAATCATTTGTACCTTTGGTATTTACATATCGGATACATTAGTGACACTAATTAGACAAACATTTGCTTTGTGATTCTAATTCAAATGTATACAGTTGGCCCTGAAACAACCGAGTTAATTCAAGTATAATTTATAGCTGCCATCCCACCCATAGTTCTTAGATTTAATCAACCATGGACAGACCATATAGTATTTACTATTGAAAAATACCCACTTATAACTGGACCTGGGTGGTTCAAACCTGAGTTGTTCAAGGGCCAACTCTGATTTTAGACTTGTAGGTTTAAGGTGAAAGTCAGAATTTTGACTTTGATATGCTCCTCATTTAAAACTTTGGTTTATTAGATTTACAAGAGGTGAATGAATTTAATAGTTACAAGTATGGAAACTCCATGAAAGCAAGGGATACTTTTATTTTGTTCACTGCAGTTCATTGTTCTGCTTTGTTCATAGCTGTGCCCAGTGGCTCACAGTAACTGGCTCAGATGTGATGACTAATGAAGACTGATTAAGAACTCTGAAAGATTTGAAGTCTTTCATAATTGTGTTTTAATTACTGAGTAAAGGGACTTTAGTCTTTAGTTTGAGTTGATCAAGTGTTTTTCAAAGGCCCACTGAGAGTTACAGTTTTTATTTGATCATCTTTAAAATACCAAATGTACAAACAAATAATGTTGATTATAAAAATTGAAGGAAATTTTGGTTTTCCAAGTTATAACTCTATAAGGGAAAATTTGGTATTTTGAATCTGTATCTCTAGTACACTGAACATTCATTGAAGATCTAAATATCTGTAAGTGATCTTTGCTGTACATAAAAAGTCCCCCTTTGGTATGGTAAGAGAGCTGAGTCTGCAGAAAGGAAACGGGTGCTTACATATTTATGTATGCTGTGACATGTGCATCGAACTTTGTGATTAAAATATTTGTTAAATAAAAATTAGAATTCTGGGGACTTCCCTGGTGGCCCAGTGGCTAAGTCTCTGCTTCCCTGATCAGGAAACTAGATTCCCACACGCCACACCTAAAAATTCACAGGCCCCAGCTAGGACCCAGCACAGCCAACATATAAATATATTTAAAAAATCAGAATTCTGAGTCTGATAGTCATTCATCTTTCTGCTGCTTCTTGAAATATAATTTGAAAAAAGATATTAACAGTTTAACCTGAAAAGTGTGCTTAGTCAAAAGATATATACATATACACACCTTAAAATCGGGCGTTTGTATGGCTCAGCTTATGAACCTAAATGGAATATGGAAACAGTGTGTCCCAGGAGACTGAGGCTTTTTCAGAAGTTTTTGAGCTGGAAGACTGGGGAAATTTCTTACGCAATACATTCAATGTGCTCAGTCGCTCAAGTTGTGTTCAGCCCTTTGCAACCCCATGGATGGTAGCCCACCAGGCTCCACTGTCCATGGGACTTTTCAGGCAAGAATATTGGAGGGGGTTGCCATTTCCTTCTCCAGGGGACCTTCCTGACCCAAGGACAGAACCTGTGTCTCCTGCATTGGCAGGTGGATTTTTTACCAAGGCGCCACTTGGGAAGCCCACGTGATATATGTCTGTATTCATATATTAGTATGTATGTATGCATGCACATTCATATGACCTGAGATATTTTGGCATCCCAAAACAGCTAGTAACGTGGACTACCATGTATTTACTAGATACACTTTGTGCTCCTTCACCCAGACCCCAAACTGCTAGCTTTAATGTTACCAGAAAGCTTGAGCATTTATTGTCTTAGAAGATGTTCTATTCCTGTGCACACCACCTGTATGGTTGCCAGCATGGTGATTACACGCCTGGCATTTAGGTGCACAGCTCACAACAGATAATTTGCTCTGGGGAACACTTGTCCTGAGATATGTTAACAAATGTGACTTGAAAAGAAGTTTCCATTGTAAGTTCAGTGGTTGTTGTTGCTCAGTGGCCAAGTCGTGTCTGATTCTTTGTGACCCCTTGGCCAAAACCCACCAGATTCCTCTGTCCACAGGATTTTCCAGACAAAAATACTGGAGTGGGTTGCCATCTCTCACTCCAGGCTATCTTCCTGGACTAGGGATCAAACCCACATCTCTTGGGTCTCCTGCAATGGAAGGTGGATTTTTTACCACTGAGCCTCCAGGGAAGCCTCTTTCCTTCTATACAAGAAGGAAACAAGGCTAAAAAGAACCCTAAGTTCAGAAGATGTGTTCAAGTTACAATATGCCTGCTGGACTTCTCAGAGCCTTTCATGTGCAAACACCTCTTGTAATTCTACCAAAAAAAAAAAGCAAAATTGCTCATGAGGCTTTAACCGTAGGACCACTTGTTGCTGGAGCACATTTTGGCAAACAGATCTAGACAGGTGGTGGGAGGTGATAAATCCATGGGGTATCTAGAAGTCCTAAAAATGATGAGACTGCACATATATTTCAGTCCTTCCATTCTTATCAAAATCTATGCTGAATTTCTCTTAGTCTCTCCACTTAGGTCCATCATCACCTATAACCCACTTTCAACAGGGCTATATTGAATCATGGTGCCCAGTGAATTCTACTCCCAAAGAAAGCAGTTGTTTGGGGATGCAAGAACTCACCAAGTAGAAGTAACTCAAGAGGGGCCTGAGTCTTTCGGAGAACAGGGGCTGGAGCAGGTTGGCAGAATCCCAGCAACCATCTCTAGGCCAGACTAATGACAGTCAAGAGTAACAGAGGGCAGTGAGGTGTCGTGATGTCAAGGAGACATGTCTTTGTTGGGGGCCTGGGGAAAGTCAGTCTTTGAGTTCTATTTGTTTCCATTGTGATGGTAATAATCTCTCTCTTAAAGTGAAGATCTGAGGTAAACCTATAAATGTACCCATTCACTGCTGGCAAGGAAAAGGCATCAAGAAAAAAACAGCCAATTTTACCATTAGTCAAGGCTATGGTTTTTCCAGTAGTCATGTACGGATTTTGGACTATAAAGAAAGCTGAGTGCCAAAGAACTGATGCTTTTGAACTGTGGTGTTGGAGAACTCTTGAGAGTCCCTTGGACTCCAACGAGATCCAACCAGTCCATTCTAAAGGAAATCAGTCCTGAATGTTCATTGGAAGGACTCATGTTGAAGCTGAAACTCCAATACTTTGGCCACCAATACTTTGATGCAAAGAGCTGACTCATTTGAAAAGACCCTGATGCTGGGAAAGATTGAAGGCAGGAGGAGAAGGGGATGACAGAGGATAAGATAGTTGGATGGCATCACCGACTCAATAGGCATGAGTTTGAGTAAACTCTGGGAGCTGGTGATGGGCAGGGAAGCCTGGCTGTGCTGCAGTCCATGGGGTCACAGTCAGACATGACTGAGCGACTGAACTGAACTGAACTGATCCCTTTCTGGATTTTTTTGTTCAATCCTGCTCTGCATCAAACAAGCTGAATTCCAGGGGTAGACAGAGCTGCTACCAGCAAATAACAGAAACCGTGGGTGCTGCTGAATTGGATAGCTATAATACAGAAGATCCACAAACCAGATTCAGAAAAGAAAGAAGATACCCAGGCACAGCAGGTAAAGAATCAGCCTGCCAACGCAGGAGACGCAGGAGTTGCAGGTTCCACCCCTGGGTCGGGAAGATCCCCTGGAGGAGGGCATGGCAACCCACTGCAGTATTCTTGCCTGGAGAATCCCATGAACAGAGAAGCCTGGTGGCTTACAGTCCATGGGGCTACAAAGGAGTCGGATACAACTGAAGTATGTCACGGCATGGCACAGTGTTCCTATCAGAAGCCCAACAAATGCCTATGAATTTGTTCATACAGAGGTGGAAAAACCCAAATTCCTCCTTGAGATTCCCAATCCAGGACTGTTCCTGACCCCATAATGATGAGTGTGGGCAGTTACTCGATTTGAGATTCTTTGTTAATTGCTTTTGGTTAGTCCAAATGAAGTCCACAAAATTCTTTATATTGTCAGAACAGCCCTACAATTTCTAAGTTATTAGTACGTTTTATGGATATATGTCAGAGAAGGCAATGGCACCCCACTCCAGTACTCTTGCCTGGAAAATCTCATGGATGGAGGAGGCTGGTGGGCTGCCGTCTGTGGGGTCGCACAGAGTCAGACACGACCGCAGCAGCTTAGCAGCAGCAGCAGCATGAATATATGTGCATGTAGAAGAGAAGACACATTTCTTCGGATGCCGGGAGCCAGCGTGAGGAATCCCACCCGTGACAAGGTCACGTGGCAGGAGATTTTGATGGGCAAGGACGAGTCAAATCTCAGGGTTTTTCTCCCTGGCATTTCCTGGGCATGTACCCCCCCAAAACTAAGAATCTGCCTGCTTTTCCACTCTTCTGACATTCTCTGGGAAAAGTCAACTAAGGGCTTTAGTCTTTTGCATTTAAAAGAGTGTTTCAATCTAAAAACCCTTCTGATGGCTTTCTAGCCTGCCTGNTTGCCTTTATTAATTTTTACTGGAGTACACTTGCTTTACAATGACGCGTTGGTTTCTATGGTACAGCAAAGTGAATCAGCTAAAAGTATACATATATACCTTTTTTTTGGATTTCCTTCCCTTTTAGGTCACCAGAGAGCATTGTTCCTGCACTCCACCATAGCAGCATGAGATTTAGACTTAAATCCACACGCCTCCTTCAGACTAATCAATCTTGAATGTTTTCTTTCAATTCTGTTTGCAGATCACCACAGACCAGCTTTCCAAGCCAAATGAAAAACCACACTATAACACAGATGGATTTTAAAGGATGAATCTTTTTTCCAACAAATGAAATATAACTGGCTTAGATGAGAGGCTAACTATGTCCTAAGTATGCAACAATTATGAGAACATCCAATTTGCTTTTACATGTCATGACAGACTACTACAATCACCACCACAACCTCAGCAACTAAAGGGGAAGAGTTTGAGAAAGTGATTTTATGGACAAATGACCGAGTTTAAGAGCTTTCAGCAGTGCCCATGAAATCAGAACAAAAGCTTCCTCCAGCTGTGTACAGCTGCAGGCTTCTAGGAGGTGGCTCACAGCTCTAGGAAGGGAGAATGGAGAGGAGAGGGCTTGAATCATCCTGGAGGAATAGTCTTCTCTGCTCCCCACTTAGAATTTTGCTAAGGCAAGGACTCCACAATCACTGTGGACGATGACTACCCACATGAAATTAAAAGACGCTTGCTCCTTGGAAGAAAAATTATGTCAAACTTGACAACATATTAAAAAGCAGAGACATTACGTTGCCAACAAAGGTCCGTCTAGTCAAAGCTATGGTTTTTCCTGTAGTCGTGTACAGATGCGAGAGTTGGACCATAAAGAAGGCAGAGTGCTGAAGAATTGATGTTTCAAACTGTGGTGTTGGAGAAGACTCTTGAGAGTCCCTTGGACTGCAAGGAGATCAAACCAGTCAATCCTAAAGGATATCAACCCTGAATATTCACTGGAAGGACAGAGGCTGAAGCTGAAGCTCCAATACTTTGGTCACCTCATGTGAAGAGCTGATTCACTGGAAAAGATCCTGATGCTGGGAAAGACTGAGCAGGAGGAGAAGGGGGCGACAGAGGATGAGATGGTTGGATGGTATCACTGAGTCAATGGACCTGAGTTGGAGTAAACNGAAGGACAGAGGCTGAAGCTGAAGCTCCAATACTTTGGTCACCTCATGTGAAGAGCTGATTCACTGGAAAAGATCCTGATGCTGGGAAAGACTGAGCAGGAGGAGAAGGGGGCGACAGAGGATGAGATGGTTGGATGGTATCACTGAGTCAATGGACCTGAGTTGGAGTAAACTCCAGGAGATAGTGAAGGACAGGAAAGCAGTGGGTGTTGCAGTCCATGGGGTCACTCAGACGTGACTGAATGACTGGAAAACAACAACAACAAGGATTTCCCTGCAAGGATTTTGCTAAAATGGAACAGTTTAGGAGCTAAAAGTGAATGGTCTGGAGCATCTGTCAGCGTCTAAATCCCAGCACCCCCACTTCCCAGCTGAGCAACCTCAGACATGCCCTGTCAACAGCTCTTCCTCTGGAACATGGGGGGAAACCTAAGTGCCAATTTAATGGGGTTGTTCTGAGGATTACATGATATATGTGCCTGGCAATCAGCTAGCGCTCAGTAAATGTTAATTTAATTCATTCTAATTAACACCCTCTACCAGGTCCAGGGCTGAACACACCCACATCTTCTGACTGCCACATCAGGGGCCGCACCCCTGGAAAGCTCAGGAAGTTCTTTACTGTGCCACGCTAAATCATTGAGGTCTTTTCTTTCTCACTTTGTGACTTCTTTCATTCTTTTTTTTTTTACTTTACAATATTGTATTGGTTTTGCCACACATCAACATGAATCCGACTTCTTTCATTCTTCCAGTGATTACCCTGATATTTCAACAAATGTTCTTGAACTTGAAAAAAATCTAAGGATCACTACCTCCGTGTTCTCCCAAACAACACGAAGACCTGAGACCGATGCCACCCACCCTCTACAAACATCACTGGCCCCAGGTGACTGTTGACCAATGATTTGTTCCCTCCTTTCCCTCCTTCCTTCTTCCCTTCTTTCTTCCTCCTCCTCCTGCTTCTTTCTCCTCCCTCCCCATCTCTCTTTCTTTTACGGTTTTAATAATCAAACCCTTTTGCAACTTACCCTGTTTACCGGTCCCTTTGCTCAGTATGAAGAGGCCAGTTCCCCTGGGGATGAGTTGCTAGTGGTACTGAAAGGTGAATGGAGCTGGATTTGTGTTTTATGAGACTGAAGAGCCAAAACATGCTATGAAATATTTCACCTGGAAATTTATAGTGATTTTGTTTTTTCAATCCGGAGAGACTTTTCAGAATATATGGTCTGCTACACTGCTGGAAATGGAATCAAGTAGGTCACTTTCTTTTGTCTCTAAACAGAGAGCATGTCCTAACAATGATAAAATCTGGGGTTTTCAACTGGAGGGGCGGCGGAGGAGGATGAATCTAAAATTTGGGAGTGGGGTGTCTTTTTTCTGCCAGCTGGGAGTGGGGATTTTACTTCTGGTACAAGAGAGCTGAAAGGAAGGAACTGGCACATCGCTATCAAAACTAGGAAGGCTTAAAGGAAGAGGCAGAAAAGGGGAGAGAAACTGACAGAGAAGATTATTCCCGGGATACGGATCTTGTGCAAAGGACCTGAAGTCACGAATGAACGGAAAGGAAGTGTGGGTAGAGAGAAGCAGAAGTGAGCTAGTGACCCTGGACTCAGGCTGAGCCCAGCAGGTGCCCCTGCAGACCCCGTGTCAGTCCCCAGCTGGGCCCCACCCCCCCAGCGCCAAGGTCCTCTGATTCTGCTGCTGCTGCTAAGTCGCCTCAGTCATGTCTGACTCTGTGCGACCCCATGGACGGCAGCCCACCAGGCTCCGCTGTCCCTGGGATTCACCAGGCAAGAACACTGCAGTGGGTGGCCATTTCCTTCTCCAATGCATGAAAGTGAAAAGTGAAAGTGAAGTCGCTCAGTTGTGTCCGACTCTTAGCAACCCCATGGACTGCAGCCCACCAGGCTCCTCTGTCCATGGGAGTTTCCAGGCAAGAGTACTGGAGTGGGGGGCCATTGCCTTCTCCACCTCTGATTCTAAGTTGCTGCAACACTGGAAAAAAGAAAAGCCTACTTTCCACAAAGGCGCGGGCAGGCCCGTCCAACTTTGCTAAACTAACGTTTTCATTTTTATTGTTCGCTCGCTTGTAAGAATTCGTTTGCATCCGTTTACTACAGCTGCCGTAACAAAAAGCCACACACTGAGAAGCTTCAGCCACAGAAACCCTCTCACAGTTCTGGAGAAGTCCACGATCAATCCGAGTGTGGGCAGGGTGGGCTCCTTCTCGGGGCTGGGAGGCCAGCTGCTGGCAGTGCGCTGGCCATCCTGGCCTTCCTTGGCTGCTGCTGCATCACCGCTGTCTTACCTTGGCGTTCTGCCATGTGTGTATCTCTGTGTTCAAATGTCACTGTTTTACAAGAACACCAGTGACGTCGGATTGGGGGCCGCTCTACCTGAGGATGACCTCATCTCAGCTATTGGCATCAGCAACAACTCTACCTCCAAATAAGGTCATACTGGGGACTTCCTTGGTAGTCCAGTGGCTAAGACCCTGAGCTCCTAATGCAGGGGGGCCAGGTTCAATCCCTGTTTGGGGAACTGGATCCAGCATGCCACAACTAAGACCCTTTGTAGCCAAGTAAACAACAAAAACACAGAGTCATATTCTGGGGTGCCAGGGCTTAAAATGTCAACACAGGAATGGGGTGCTGCCTGCTAAATCACTTCAGACATGTCCGACTCTTTGTGACCCAATGGACTGTAGCCAGCCAGGCTCCTCTGTCCATGGGAGGCTCCAGGCAAAAATAGTGGAGTGAGTTGCCATACCCTCCTCCAAGGGATCTTCCCTACCCAGGGACTGAACCCAAGTCTTTCATGTCTCCTGCATTGGCAGGTGGCTTCTGTACCACTACCGCCACCTGGGAAGCCCAAGGAACCGAGGGGACCCAATTCAACCTGTAGGAATGTTATTGATGACTATCCTTGAACTTCTGCAAATTCCGAAACCAAAGTTGAATTCATTAAGAAAATAAATAAACCAAGCGAGATGGCCCAATAATGCTTCAAGAACTTCCTTGGCAGCTTATGGAAGCAAATCTTCCCTTTAGAGTAAACCTGTGCAGATCACTCAGGCCAGAAAGAAGCCAACTTGTTTTTCCAAGCTTGAGAAGATGGGAGCATTTGCCCTCTTCCCTCGCCCAAAGCCTAGTGAGCCCACGGAACAAGGGGTCAAGCAGCCAAGTCATGGCCATCTGCTTGATGGCAGGGCTCAAGCACTTTGCAAAAGAAGGAAGTGGGAGAACGGGGTGGGGAAAAGCAGCCCTTGAGATGTTTAACTCTCATTAACAGGAGCAAGAATCTATCTCATTCTCGTGCAGACTGTCTGACCCTCTAGCTCCTTCCTTGCCAAGCCCCAGGGCCCATAAATAAGCAAGTCAGAATAAGATGTAACCACAGGGTTGGCACCGAGCAGGCAGGAGCGTGCATCCAGATCCCAATTAGGCTGTGCTGCCTCTGCCAGACCTCATGGGGGCTTCCGGGTCCAGGCTCCTTCAAGGCCAGGAGGAAGCCAACAGCAAGGAGCCTCTGTGGACCTGGGACCTGGGTGGTACAATCAGAGGGCTGGGGGTGCAGAGACTGGAGGCCGCCTGGCCCGGTGAATGGCCACTAACCATCCCCACCGTGTGACCACCTGAGTCTCAGTTTTCTCAACTGGAAAATGAGGATGCTAATAGAACTCCTAGGGCTACTGTAAGATTCAAACCAACGAATCCACACGAGCTGCTCAGAGGATGCCTGCTCCAAAGACGTCACTGCAAATGCTCAGTTCAGTTCAGTCGCTCAGTCGTATCCGACTCTTTGCGACCCCATGAATCGCAGCATGCCAGGCCTCCCTGTCCATCACCAACTCCCAGAGTTCACTCAGACTCATGTCCATTGAGTCGGTGATGCCATCCAGACATCTCACCCTCTGTTGTCCCCTACTCCTCCTGCCCTCAATCCCTCCCAGCATCAGGGTCTTTTCCAATGAGTCAACTCTTCACATGAGGTGGCTAAAGTATTGGAGTTTCAGCTTCAGCATCAGTCCTTCCAGTGAACACCCAGGACTGATCTCCTTTAGGATGGACTGGTTGGATCTCCTTGCAGTCCCAAGGACTCTCAATTGAGAGTCTTCTCCAACACCACAGTTCAAAAGCATCAATTCTTCAGTGCTCAGCTTTCTTCACAGTCCAACTCTCACATCCATACATGACCACTGGAAAAACCATAGCCTTGACTAGACAGACCTTTGTTGGCAAACTAATGTCTCTGCTTTTTAATATGCTATCTAGGTTGGTCATAACTTTCCTTCCAAGGAGTAAGCGTCTTTTAATTTCATGGCTGCAATCACCATCTGCAGTGATTTTGGGGCCCCCCCCAAAATAAAATATGACACTGTTTCCACTGTTTCCCCATCTACAAATGATAGCTACTATTGTTACTGCTTGAGGGGCATAGGCTAAGGGGGTGGAAATTGTTCAGAGCCTTGAATCCCCATTCTTTGAAAAATGAAGGCGTCTCACATGGATGGGCCTAAAGATTGTCACACAGAGTGAAGTAAGAGAACAAATATAGCACATATACGTGGAATCTAGAAAAGCGGAGGCACAGACATAGAGAACAAATATACGGACACCAAGGGGATAAAGGAAGGCTGGGATGAATTGGGAAATTGAAACGGACAAATACACACCACTATGTATAAAACAGATAACTAATGTGAACCTATTGTATAGCACAGGGAACTCCACTCAATGCTCTGTGGTGACCTAAATGGGAAGGAAATCCAAAAGAGGGGGATTTATGTAAATGTATGGCTGATTCACTTGGTTGGTTCAGCAGAAACTAACAGAACATTGTAAAACAGCTGTACTCCAAAAAAAAAAATTAATTTAAAAATTAAGTTGTCTCAGAAATACAAGAAAAATGGAGTTCTCCAACCCTATTTTTCTTCCGTGGTGAAGGAGAATACACTTGGGTCTAAGATACTTGCCTCCATCTGCAGGTATTAGAAAGCTCCTGGATCTAACACTTATTAGATGCATCACCTTGACCAAAGTCCAAAAATCTCTACGAGGCCATCATTTCCTCCAAGGTACAATGGAGGAAATGGCTTTCTCCTACTGTTGTGCGAAGAATAAATATGAAGAAGTACGTAGCACGCTCAGCAGGGAACAGCATCACAACTACTGCAGCCAAACGTATAAATAAATACATTTTTAATGCATTTTTAAAGGAAGATGTCCTATAAATCCCATGAGTTACACACGAAAAGGTTGAATGAGCAGGACCCTGGGAGTGAGAGAGACACAGAGATGCTGCTCACCCACCAGGCTGGTGCATCTTTATCTTTTTACATCCTGTTCTGATTCCAGAGGCTGCGGCGTCTCCTCTTCCTTCCTCGGCACCACTAACCCAGCGGAGACGAGGCAGCCGGCCCCACAAGGTCCCACAGATGCGGGAGAATCACCGCATCTCAAGGCCAGGGTGGAGGACGCAAGCAGGAGGGAATCATTGCAGGAGGCAGGGCTTCGGAGAGCCCAGCGGACCACCCGAGTCACAAAAATAGCTGTTCCAACTGTAGGATCTATCAGCAATGTGATCCCCCCACCTCTTCTCCTAAAACACTTGTGCCTCTTAGACCAGCCAAAACCAGAGAGACAAGGTAAAACAAGCACACGACAACAGGAGACACCGGGAAAGATGCGGAGCAAGGACTTTGTCCAAGTTTGGAAAGGTGGTAGGCGGATGGGAATGGGAGGGAAAACTTTAAGCAAATCCCCAGGTGTGCCTGCGGCCCCCATAAGCACATGACATACATGTATTATGTCCCCAAAGTGAGTCTGGCCTAGATCGAATCTCCAGCTCGTTTCAGATCACACTTCCCTCCGCTGTGAGTTTCAGGTGTGTGACAGCCAGGCAGTACCAAGCATGCGGCTGTGCTTTCACGGCTAGTTTCTTTCTTTTCTCCCAGCTGGCTGATTCTCTAGGGTGTTGACTTTCACGACTGCTGCCTTCAGGAAAATCTTGCCGCCTGCTTCTCACCACCCAGGACCCAATTTTCCTAATCTTTCTCTAAGGAGTACAAAGTCTCCTGTAAACAGTTCTGGTGTTCTCAGGTTTNAAAAAAAAAAATTAATTTAAAAATTAAGTTGTCTCAGAAATACAAGAAAAATGGAGTTCTCCAACCCTATTTTTCTTCCGTGGTGAAGGAGAATACACTTGGGTCTAAGATACTTGCCTCCATCTGCAGGTATTAGAAAGCTCCTGGATCTAACACTTATTAGATGCATCACCTTGACCAAAGTCCAAAAATCTCTACGAGGCCATCATTTCCTCCAAGGTACAATGGAGGAAATGGCTTTCTCCTACTGTTGTGCGAAGAATAAATATGAAGAAGTACGTAGCACGCTCAGCAGGGAACAGCATCACAACTACTGCAGCCAAACGTATAAATAAATACATTTTTAATGCATTTTTAAAGGAAGATGTCCTATAAATCCCATGAGTTACACACGAAAAGGTTGAATGAGCAGGACCCTGGGAGTGAGAGAGACACAGAGATGCTGCTCACCCACCAGGCTGGTGCATCTTTATCTTTTTACATCCTGTTCTGATTCCAGAGGCTGCGGCGTCTCCTCTTC
Organism: Neotragus moschatus; assembly: GCA_006410615.1. NCBI lineage: Eukaryota > Metazoa > Chordata > Mammalia > Artiodactyla > Bovidae > Neotragus > Neotragus moschatus. Next base: position 1,253,455 of record SJYA01003270.1, read on the forward strand.
CTTCCTCGGCACCACTAACCCAGCGGAGACGAGGCAGCCGGCCCCACAAGGTCCCACAGATGCGGGAGAATCACCGCATCTCAAGGCCAGGGTGGAGGACGCAAGCAGGAGGGAATCATTGCAGGAGGCAGGGCTTCGGAGAGCCCAGCGGACCACCCGAGTCACAAAAATAGCTGTTCCAACTGTAGGATCTATCAGCAATGTGATCCCCCCACCTCTTCTCCTAAAACACTTGTGCCTCTTAGACCAGCCAAAACCAGAGAGACAAGGTAAAACAAGCACACGACAACAGGAGACACCGGGAAAGATGCGGAGCAAGGACTTTGTCCAAGTTTGGAAAGGTGGTAGGCGGATGGGAATGGGAGGGAAAACTTTAAGCAAATCCCCAGGTGTGCCTGCGGCCCCCATAAGCACATGACATACATGTATTATGTCCCCAAAGTGAGTCTGGCCTAGATCGAATCTCCAGCTCGTTTCAGATCACACTTCCCTCCGCTGTGAGTTTCAGGTGTGTGACAGCCAGGCAGTACCAAGCATGCGGCTGTGCTTTCACGGCTAGTTTCTTTCTTTTCTCCCAGCTGGCTGATTCTCTAGGGTGTTGACTTTCACGACTGCTGCCTTCAGGAAAATCTTGCCGCCTGCTTCTCACCACCCAGGACCCAATTTTCCTAATCTTTCTCTAAGGAGTACAAAGTCTCCTGTAAACAGTTCTGGTGTTCTCAGGTTTGCCAAAACGCCTAACTTTCCTATTACCGCCGACGAGCAATGAGGAGATTGCTTTGTTTTGGATTTCACATCCTGCAACTTAAATTCCACACCTATCTNTTTTCCTAATCTTTCTCTAAGGAGTACAAAGTCTCCTGTAAACAGTTCTGGTGTTCTCAGGTTTGCCAAAACGCCTAACTTTCCTATTACCGCCGACGAGCAATGAGGAGATTGCTTTGTTTTGGATTTCACATCCTGCAACTTAAATTCCACACCTATCTGAAGGTGTGGAGATGGGACAGTCATTCAAAAGGTGCACTTGACTTCCGTCACTAAAGACATTGAAAAGGAGGAAATGAGGGCTTCCCTGGTAGCTCAGTGGCGAAGAATTTGCCTCCGAATGCAGGAGAAATGGGTTCGATCCCTGCTCTGGGAAGATTCCACACGCCGTCGAGCAACTAAGCTCAGCAGCTCCACAACCACTGAGCCTGTGCTCTAGAGGCTTTGTTGTTGTTCAGTCATCAGTCGTGTCCGACTCTTTGCGACCCCATGGACCGCAGCACCCCAGGCCTCCCTGTCCATCACCAACTCCCGGAGCTTACTCAAACTCACGTCCATTGAGTCGGTGATGCCATCCAACCATCTCATCCTCTGTCACCCCCTTCTCCTCCTACCTCCAATCTTTCCCAGCATCAGATTCTTTTCCAGTGAATCAGCTCTTCACATCAGGTGGCCAAGGTATTGGAGCTTCAGCTTCNCAAACTCACGTCCATTGAGTCGGTGATGCCATCCAACCATCTCATCCTCTGTCACCCCCTTCTCCTCCTACCTCCAATCTTTCCCAGCATCAGATTCTTTTCCAGTGAATCAGCTCTTCACATCAGGTGGCCAAGGTATTGGAGCTTCAGCTTCAGCATCAATCCTTTCAATAAATATTCAGGGTTGATTTCTTTTAGGAAGGACTGATTTGATCTCTGTGCTGTCCAAGGGACTCTCAAGAGTCTTCTCCAGCACCACAGTTTGAAAGCATGAATTCTTCAGCACTCAGTCTTCTTTATGGTCCAACTCCCACATCCGTACATGACTACTGGAAAAACCATAGTGTTGACTCTATGGACCTTTGTTGGCAAAGTGATGTCTCTGCTTTTTAACACGCTGTCTGCTCTAGAGCCTGGGAGCTGCAGCTACGGAAGCCCACACACCCTAGAGCTTGTGGTCCAAGACAAGAAAAACCACTGCAATGAGATGCCCATCCACCAAAACCAGAGAGAAGTCAGCGCCCATGACAACTAGAGAAAAGCCCGCAGCAAGTGACCCAGCACAGCCAAAATAAAAAAGTAAATACAATTATTTTTTTAAAAAAGGAATAACTGAAGAAATGAGAAATGTGTTGTCAACCATTTCCTCCAAAGAATCAATTCATCTTCCCTAACTTTTAATGAACAGAACCTGTCCCCAGCCAGAAAATATTTTATATCCCATGCTAGGAAACTAGAGCTCAAGGAGCTGAAGGTATTCACGTCTGCTGACGCAAAGGAAAAATCTGTTCTGAGCCTGCCACCAAAAATAGCCACAACTTTCTCCCTTTCCGTGGTGGCGAGTCTCTCATAACCTGATGCTTGACTTGAGGGGATTCAAAGAGAACAGCTGCAATGTCTTTGGAAAATATCACACGAAAATTTACAGTTTAGGTAGAAAGGAGAATTAAAACACGGCAAAACCAAGTGAATATCTAGTAAATTCCTTGCTGACTATAAACTCGTGACATGTTTTTATCAGTGATGTTGACAGTCATGTATAGCCCCTCTCTCTTTTCATTGACCTAAAACAGCCAGTATTCTTTTTACTTCATTTTATTCAAGTATGGCTGATTTACAATGTTGTGTTGGTTTCTACCATAGAGTAAAGTGATTCAGTTATACATGTATATATACACACATTTTCATATTCTTTTCCATTATGGTTTATCAAAAGATATTGGAATATCATTCCCTGTGCTATGCAGCAGGACCTTGTTGTTTATCCATTCCATGGATAACAGTTTGCATCTGCTAACCCCAAACTCCCAATTCTACCCTCTCTCAGCTCAAACACCCACCATTTGTAACTGAGTTTGTTTTTCCTAGGAAAAATATTATTTAAAAATAAAATGATCATACATTATTTTTAACAGATTTTTTAAAACAGACTATAGGCTATTTGATAACACTATGGAATTACTGCTAATTTATTTCAGTTAATAATAGTACTGTGGTTATCTTTTTACATGTCAATCTTTTGGAGATGTGTACTGATCTATTTATGTATGAAATAATACTATGAGTTTACTTCACAAAAGTATGGAGTGGGGGAGAAGGTAGGAATACAGATGAAACAAGAGGAATTGTGAATTAGAAATGGTCGAACCTGGCTATTGGGTTTGTGTTTCTAGTCTCTACTTTTCTGTACATTAGAAATGGTGCAAAATAAAAGGAAAAAAAGTAACCACTATATAAAGTGGTCTATATTTTTTAAAATCTCCAATAATAACATGCATTTTTTGGAAAATGTTCCTCCTGAGTTTGGAGAGAGGTGAAAAATATCACTACATCCTATTCTGATACAAATTACCAAACCACTGGGGCAAGAATTAGGTAACTGGGTTTCTAGCCTGGGTTTTGGTGACTCAGGGGGTAAAGAATCCTCCTGTAATGCAGGAGACCCGGGTTCGATCCCTGGGTTGGGAAGATCCCCTGGAGAAGGGAACAGCTACCCACTGCAGTATTCCGGCCTTGAGAATTCCATGGACTGTATAGTCCATGGGGTTGCAAAGAGTCGAACACAGCTGAGCGACTTTCACCTGCCACTTACTGGCTTTGTGACCTTAAAACAAGTCTTTTGTCTTCTGCGGGCTCTGCTCTTTCATTTCTAAAGCAAATGGGTTCAACCAGAAGTTTCCCAAGGTCTCCTCCACCTATAAGATACTATGAAATATGAAGCCCATTTAAAAATAAGCAGCAAAATATGTCAGACAAGCAGTTTAAAGGGCAACTCAGGCATAGTAAATCCTAACAGCTGCTAAAACTCCATGGCGCATTTGTCCAACTACAAGAACTAAGCAGTCAACCTAAACGTTGGGAGAAAGATATTTTTCTGACATTGGCCACAGTCTTGGCTTTCTTCCTCTTTATGCAGCCAGAACTGGGATGGAATGAAGTGACAGAATTTAACCGAATTAAGTTTTGCTAAACTCTAGAAATGGTCCAGGATTAACTGATCCACTGGGAAACAGGAAAGAGTTTTATGTCTGGGAAATGCCCTGTTTTCTCTTTTATGATTGCTAAAAAAAAAAAAAAAAAAAAAAAAAAAAAGCAGGAACCCAGCATTCAGGAACCCATAAAGATGGATATGAATGGAGAGTAAAGAGTCAAAGAATAGAAAGCTCCATAAACAGAAAAACCACGCCAGGTCTGACATGGATCGAGGGAATGGAGTTTCATCTCAGAGATTCGGTTTTCCAAATTCCATTTGGAAGTCCTTGTAAAGAGAGAACAGACTGGAATCTGTTTCAGAACAAACAATTCCACTGTAATTTTTCAGAACAGTGAGTCGGGTATTTATGTACATTAGATCTGAGGTTCTAATATCAGCCACTTACTCATACTTCTCAAATAGTGTAGTTGGTCATAAAGCACATTACAGAATGGTACTTTAGCTGGGGCTCTTGTGACATGTAATTAATTCAGTTCTAGGTCAGTTTAAGGGAAAACCAGGCGAAACCAGTTATTTTAAAGTTGTTGGTTCAAAGTAACTTCCACGTACCAAATGGAGATGCCTAAAGATATTTCATCTATTAGAATTTTTTGGTCATTATTTGCCCGTGTTACAAAGCTACAAGGGTGATAGCTCACAGGCCAGTGAGAGGATGGAATCAGATGGAAAATTTAAATTGTGGTATGAAATAGGTTTGAGTGGAGATGAGAATAAAATAATTAAACATAGAACAATTACTCTTTCTGTGCTGCTGCTGCTGCTAAGTCACTTCAGTCGTGACCGACTCTGTGCGACCCCATAGACGGCAGCCCACCAGGCTCCCCCATCCCTGGGATTCTCTAGGCAAGAATCTTTCTGTGCACTTATGACTAAACAGCATTTTATAGAGATTACATTGCTTTTATCAGGTTTTTAAGGCCCCCAGGTAGTAACTCATNACTCTGTGCGACCCCATAGACGGCAGCCCACCAGGCTCCCCCATCCCTGGGATTCTCTAGGCAAGAATCTTTCTGTGCACTTATGACTAAACAGCATTTTATAGAGATTACATTGCTTTTATCAGGTTTTTAAGGCCCCCAGGTAGTAACTCATGTTGAATTTTGGTTTTCAAAGATCAGCACTTTGATTTAGTCATTTGAACGAACATTTAAGATCTTAAAATGTGCCACGGCGATGTCCTTTCAATTCACTGACCAAGCCTTTTCTTGTTCTCCACGATTTTGTTTAAGACTTCCTCTCCCTCTTGGTGCCTGAGGTTGTATGTCTTTCCTGGACGATCTCTGAGTTTACAGGTAACCTCAGCAGCAGTTGGAGCTCAGATAAGATAATTCACTTCAGTCTCACTGAAGGCAGAAAGGATCTCGAAGAGGTAGGGACCACCCTACAGTGTTATTTACCAAGTTTTCACCCTCATCCTTTCCCCTGGTATGCAACCAATTAGACAAATCTAACTGCTGTCTATCCAGTGGTCTAAATTTTAAATATCCAGCCATTGTATTCCTTTGGAAATATTCCCTCCTGAGAGTCTGTACACAGATCGGGGGGCGGGGGGGGGAATCACTAAATCCTATTCAGAAATATATTACCAAACAGTCAAAACTACTATCCTACAATGTTCTTTCATAAGATGCTAAAATCTCACACTTTGGTTGTCCAAACTTTAAAATGAGAGGAAAACAGTAAAATAATGTCCAGTCTCTCTGCTGTCTCTTTCACAATTTTTTTTCTGGGTCTTTTCTTCTGTATGTCTCATCTTCATAGGCATAAATGCCAAATTAATCTTAATCTGAACATTTCAGTCTTGTCTTTCCCATCTTCGTGGCATCCAAACATACTTTTCCTGGTATAGTTCATGTAGATGACAAAAATTACCTTTGTCTCTGATCAGGCTATGAAGTTATCTTTTAAAAAATTCTGACAGTATCTTTCAATTCCTCTGCAAAATTAGCACAACATTTTATCCTCCACATCATGTCTCTTGGCTTGTTTGGATGGTTAGCTGGCTGGTTGGTTTATACCTGGGTACTTCAGGTTAGAATCAAGTAGTCTGATAATGGGCAAAGAGGACATTTAAAGCCGTCTGCTCCTACACGTGCACTGTATGGTCAGGGAACTGAGCTACAGAACAAGTTTCCCAAGCCTGCATAGCAAGTTGGCCGCCCAACGTGGACAAAGCCCTGGGTATCTGACTTCTGAATTCAGTGTTGTCTGTCCCATAACACCCTATCACCTTTCCATATCTCTCATCTCCATCCTTCCAAGGATACCTTATCCTTCTTCTGTTTATCACCTGTTTATTATCTCACTCCCTAAGCCTCTGATGAAGCCAGCCACACACCCAAAACAGTTCCTGCTAACCCCTCCCTCTGCAGCAGCAAACCAACTACGCCACTTGCAACTCCTGCAACTGTGCCTCATTAGTTTGGGATTAATGGGTACACATTACTGTATATCCCAGGTGGCTCTAGTGGTAAAGAACCCACCTGCCAATGCAGGGGATGCAAGAGACACAAATTCCATTCCTCGATCAGGAAGATGCCTGGAGGAGTAAACGGCTACACACTTCAGTATTCTTGCCTGGAGAATCCCATGGACAGAGGAGCCTGACGGGCTATAGTCTATAGGGTAGCAACAGGACTGAGCAACTGAACATGCATGTGGGTAAGTGGTCAGCGGAGGCGAGGCTGAGGCTGTCTGAGGTCACTGCAGCTAATTTATACCAACTCCCTCATACACACATATGCTCTTCAAACACTAATGACACATACAAGGCAATTTGGGAGAGACTGGCGGCTCTTTATCTTTTGTAGAAACAGGCTGTGAGCACCTGAAATTGTCTGTTGTAGGTGCCAAGTCCTTTCATTACAGCAGCTATTTTTTCAATGACAGATACCATTGTGCAGATTTCATCATAGCTTACAGCTCAAAACAAAAAAAAACTATCAATGAGTGAAGAACAATTCAGTGAGTGGGGCTTTGGGGGCTTTCATTGTAATTCTTTGGGGGAAAGAAAAACAAAGCAAAACCAAAAAAAAAAATTTGGTTTACCCCTTACGGGCTATGCTTTGTGTTCCTAATCTCAATACAAAGGTTAGGATTAAAAGCATTGGCATTAAAATCGCCTGCAGTCCCTGCTTTGAAGTCTAATAATGACAATAGCTGAAATCTTTGGCAACTTTTGAGAAGGCAGAGTCCTCTGAAATCCTTTGAAATGTTAAATACTAAATTGAAGAAGTCGTTATGAAGGAAGATTTTTCACAAAAAGTGCACAATGAACATGCTTTTTAAATTCACACCCCTTCACTTTTCTTTCAACACCAAGACTCCATGTATGTTCCTGATTTTGCTATTGTCTGCAATTCGAATTTCAAATCAAAATCAGGAACCAACTTCCGAGATTGAGAGCAGGAGGCAACTGTTCAAACAGAACCATCAGTCTTTACAGGAGTATCAAATATTTCTTATTTTGGAGTTGCTCCCACTTTTTACAGAGCAAACCCTCAACAGAACATCTAAGAGAAAAACCTTTCCCAAAAGTAATTAGAAATTGTTTAAAGTCTCCAGCAAGGCCCGGCCTTGGCCCAGTTAAAGAAAAGGAGCTTGAGCTGGACTGCTCTCTAGGTGAGAAGCCTAAGCTCTCCTGGGTGCAAACTGCAGTCTTTCTGTCCCAGCAGGTGGCCTTGGAAGGCTTCCCAAGCTGCCCTGGTGCTCAGCTTCCTGTTGTAAAACATTCACGTGATCATCCTCATCGCAAAATACTGTTGTCAGGATTTAATGGGATAAATTATGTGAAAGAGTTAAGCAAAGTGTGGCATCAGGTAGGCGCTTAGAATTCTTCATCAAGTTTAAAAACCACCACCACAAAAATCCTTTATCCTCAACCAGAAACTCACAGCTTCCATGTATCCCACCCCAGTGCCCACAGGATACAAAACAACCAAAGTGTTACAGGCCTGTTTCCTTCCTGCGTCCACCGTGATCTTCACGTATTTGAACCCATTCATTCTTTCCATCAGCGAATTAATCTGAAGACGGCATTTGTGCTCACATACTGACGACTGTTCATGTTTTCCCCCACTCCAAAATAATTTAGCAGAACTCTCCCTGAAATGATATTCTAGTCCATTGCTTCTTAAACTGTAATCTTTGGACCCGTATTAAAATACAGATGGGATCTAATAGTCTCCATTTCTCTGGAGCTCTCAGTTGAGGCTGATGTATTGGAACATGGACCACACTTGGAACAGCATGGGGAACAGAAATCCAAGACCATAAGATTCTGTAAGAGATTGGTATTTCTCCCAAAGATGAAAACTGGTCAAATTCAGCTCACATAGAAGGGTTGTTTTTTTTTTTTTTCATTTTTAATCCTTGAATAGTTTTAAAAGTGGGGAAATTTTTTCAGATTTACAGCATCCAAAAAAACCCTGAAGATACTGTAAAAAAAATTAATAAACAGAAACCTCAATTAAATAGAGTCAGGAGACCAGAAGGGGGCACTCTCACATCCTGTGATGTCAGCAGAGCCCTACAGGAAAAAGGAAGACGCCTCTTCTTTCCCAGCGAGGACCCAGCCAATGAAAAGTGAGGGACCCTTTGTTTACCACAGCCCCCCAACTTCCCTTTCCCCTCTTTCATAAAAGAGTTCTCCTTCTCTTGCTGCGTGGGGAACTTCCCTGTGGCTCTCCGTGGTTGCCGACCCTGAGCTGCATTCGTGTGCTGACCCCAAATAAACCCATCTTCACTGCAGGGCTTCTGGTCCTCTGTTTGTCTCAGGTCAACACTAGCATAGCCCAGGCCCTTTACTCCTGAATGGAGCTGAGCCGTGGCCCTGTGGATGGAGCCCATGGCTCCAGGGTCCTTCCCCACCTCTGTCCCCCCAGCAAAGGCCAAACATCAGTGGCTGTGCACCACAGTGCGAGCACCATTGGAAACTTCCTTCACGCTGAGATCTGGTTCTCCATTCCCAGGTCACAGTGGTACCCGGAGGGCCACGTGTGTCAAGACGTTGACCCACCTCACTCATTCACAGCACCTACCTGGCAATCTCTCCTATTGGCAGACAAGCGAGAGAGAGGGCCCAGCATTTAAGCCACATGGCTTAGGCCACAGCTGGGCAGCAGTAGGCTGGGGGCAGGGCCCCAGCTGGGCAGGCTGCCCTAGGGGTGGCCTCCGTCCTGGTGGGGGTCTTTTAGCACCTCTCAAATCACTTCAGTTGGCAGTCTCTCCTCCCTGTCCGCCCAGCTTAACTTGACTAACTACTTTCAGTTTTAAAAACCTCCTCTCCAGTGGAGATCACTTTCAGGTTACTAATGCTATAAACAAGGAGTACTGGGAAGACTATTCGTCATCTGCTCACGGGTCAGAGCCAGCCAGGTAGGTGGCTGGGCCAAGGCAGGCACTGCCCCTGGAGGAAGTGACGCCCTGGCCCCCGGACCTGCCGCCCGCCCCCTGGAAGGCTCCCTTTGGGAGGCTGCCAAGAGCCTGGAGCCTGGCCAAGTCAGGGGTAACAGCTCAGACCGCCTGGAGTCTCCCCTTCAAGTTCAAATGATAGACAAGGTCTCAGTCAAAAAAGTCTGTGTGTCAGGGACAGTGTTCAGGTGTCTGCAAGAAACAAAACTTGGGTCACCAGGGGACCTGGACCGCCAGAGGTGCATGTGGGGCTTTGAGCATCAGCAAAATGTTCTTGTAAAGATGCTAGTCCACTTGGGGTCACCGGGACAACAATATTCAAAGTACTGATGCAAGATTAAAATAAGCCAAACACCCTCCCTCCCTCTCAAGAGCCAGGTCTTAAGTTGACCTCCAGACATAATGGCACTTGGGACTACTCAGATGGAGCAGTTGTGAAGAATCCACCTGCCAATGCAGGGGTCACAGGAAACGCGGATGTCATCCCCAGGTCAGGAAGATCTCCTGGAGGAGGAAATAGCAGCCCACTCCAGTATTCTTGCCTGGAGGATCCCATGGACAGAGGAGCCTGGTGGGCTACAGTCCATGGGGTTGCAAAGAGTTGGACACGACGGAGCAAATAAGCACGCATGCACAGTGTCACTCAAGTTTCTCAGAGGCCTTTGCAAAGGGGCACTGACAACTGCTCCGTCAAAGGCAAAGGCAGAGGCAACGGATGGAGACACTGGAAGCCGGGCTCCCAGGGCATGTGAGCAAGGATGCGCTGGGTCACAGAGCCCTGTGGTACCCAGACCCTGGTTCTTCTCCCCAAAAGGAGACCTGGCCTGGGGCACACATATAGACTCCCTAGAAAGGCAACTCAGCCTCTGGAAGGCTATCAATAAGGAAGCGAAAACAACTCAATCCCTCTTTCTTCTACCCCATCCTCTAAGACCCTGACTGTGGTATCCGCTACTGCCTGTCCAAGATCAAAGCCTGTAGGAAGAGGAGGGGGAAAAGAGAAAGAAGGGAAGACCCTCTGTTTTTAAGAAAATAATAAATGAAAGAACTGAAGGGACTTCCCTGGTGGTCCAGTGGCTAACACTCCTGGCTCCCTCTGCAGGGGCCCCCCGGTTCCATCCCTGGTTGGGGAAATATTAATAGCTCCTACATGCCACAACCAAGAGTTTGCATGCCACAACTGAAAAAAAAAAAAAAACATATACCACAGCTAAGACCTGGTGCAGTTAAATAAATAAATAAATATTTTTTAGTTAAAAAAAAAAAAAGAACTGGAGCTCAGCTTCTTCACAATCCTCAGCACATAAGGGCCCCGGATGACCACTGGGGCAGAAAGCCGGCCAGTGAACGAGGCAACAGAGAACCACTCAAAGCCTGAGGAACAGGAGCTCTTGACATGTATGTGACTCCAGTCTCAAGTACGCACAGAAACCAAAGGCGCCCCACAGCACAGAAACTCAATTGTAGTGGAAAACAATATTCTCTGTGTATGTTTGTGCATGGATCTACAAATCAAGAGAAAATACTGGTAAAAGAGCTCTGTACAATTACTTGCAATGATAAGTATGCTTTAAAATGCTCAAAAAAGTCATATAAACTCATTCATAATCTCAGTCCTCCTGAGACTCTCTCGAGCTTTCGAGGAGTCAACCCAAGATGACAGCCGCTTCGGGAGAATTCTATAAATCCAATCTCTGGCTCCATGGCTCTTCCCTTCTCTAAGAGATAGTACATACAAAAGACTTCCTTCTGCAGTTTTGACTGCATGGAGGGCTGGGGGTTTAGACAAAAGCAGACACAGCCCCCACAAAGAAAAGAAAGACTCACTTTTCCCAGGGAATGAGGACTTTCCCTCAATGTCACCGATAAGCCAATATCCAACTACAGCTGCAGCCCCAAGCGTGGGTAGTACGCACCCAGCCAGTTTTTTTTCCCTCTCTCCAAGTCTTTGCAATGTGTTTCTTGCCATCTGCTAGGATGCTGGTGAAAGCCAGTCTGAGTCAGAGCACCCCTTCTCTGGGGAAGATGGAATGATGGTCCACTCGCCACGTAATTACAGGAGCCACAGGCAAAGTGGGTCTCAGGCATCCAGCCCAGGTGGAAGGAAAGGTGGGCTTTTGTACAACAAAAGACGCACCTGGACCTCAGCTGGAGGAGAGAGCAAGTCCGGGGAACAGAGCTCACCCACACTCTCTGATGGAGATGACGTCATTTCAAACTCTCTGTAGAGCCCTGGGATTACCATCCTGGGAAAATGAAGCCATTTCCAACTGGAAGGGTTGGGGGGGAAAGGTGGGCAGCCTTGACTGCCTTCGGGCTTATTCAACTATCATGCTGCCTTACCGTGGAGCTGCCCTGTGCAAGGTTTAGAAGCAGCACAATAATAATGGGGGTGAAACTAATTATATGCCTGATCGAAATAGCTCTCTTCCAAAGAACTCAAAAGCCTGTTCGCATACATTGCCTCACTCAGCCTTTCAACATACCTGCAAGACAGTAAAAAGAGTGGCATTATTCCTCCCACAGCATGTATGAAAACAATCCCAAATCACGGTGTTTCAGTAGAAAAGTTGCAGCGAGGGCTGCTAGCACAGCCCCTTAACAGTCGACAAGGCAGTCTTCAACACCCTTCTAGAATCTCGCGCATACTAAGAAACAAACCAGTCCTCCCCATTTTCACACGTGCATAGTCCAAAAACGCTTACGGACAGATCTCAGCAACACACCAACGGGACGTGACATGCTGGGAAAAGACTTAAGACTCCCTTTGCATTCAAAATGAAAAGACAGCTTCTGAAAAACAAGTTAACACTTTAAAAATCCAAGGAGAAACATTCACAGCTTAGGCACGAATCTCAGAACGAGATGTTCTTAAATTTTTAGGTCTTCAGGTTGATTCCAGGGTTTTCAAGAGTCTTCAAACTTTTACACACAAAAAAGCAAATAGCAGAACCGCAAAGATGACTGACTAATCTCATTAAGCAGATATGAATTCCAAAGTGTCAGATACACAGATATTGAAGGGGAGAAAACACAGAATTAAAAAAAGGCAAAAAAACAAGCAGATGGTCAATGAGCTGTGAGGACCACAGACATCAATTTATGTGGGTTGATCTTGTTTGTTTACTCAGCTTTTGGCAAAAGCAGTCCCCTTACCCTAGCAACAGCTATATCATATGCTTCTCAGGTCACAACATACCCAGCTTCTAATTTTAAAAACCACCATTTCAAAATCTACAAGAGGCCCAAGCCCCTTCTGTTATTACTGTTAAATATGCCTTTCAGGTCTCTGACACATAGCTTTTGTATTTCTTTCTTATATTTAAAATTTTGGAATACACTTTTGGTTTTTTTAAGTACATATAATGTTTATACATATTCTGGAATCTGATGATTACTTTGCCTTTGCGGTTTATACTTCCGTTTAAGCCTAAACTGAAGATATTTCTAGTAAATAAGCCATCTTGAGCAAGATCTGAAGGGCTCCCCTTAATAACACGCTCTCTTTCTGTAAGTTCTTGTTCACCCATATAATAGGGTTTTTTATGCTATAACCCTTTGTATTGCATTATAGCATTCAGATATGAGGTATAAATGCTCATCCTTATGAAAGTAACTAACGTGGATACATAAGCTCCACTATCTCTCCATTATAAACCCCTATTCCTGTAGTAAATTACAGCTGCGCGCTTTTTTTTCTTTCTTTCTTTCTTTTTTCTTTTTTTTTTTTGTATTGAATGTTTCATAAGAAGAGCTCACGGTCTGTCAGAGAAATTTTCCAAACGATAACTTATTACATAAGGAATTCATTTTTTCCCCTAAAAAGAACTGGGCCTGAGGTGGTAGTTACAAGGCAGACTAATCGCAAGCAGATGTAAAAATACTTGCACAAAGTAAAAAAAATAATAATAAAATAAACTTCGTATGTTTCACTCCTTTAAAAAAAGAAAGTCAGATATGGCAGGAAGTAAGTTGGCCCCTGATTGTCATTAATTGCCATTATTATGTGCTGCTGATGGCTCCTAATGGCACTATTTTTCTGAGCAAGGGTTTTCGATTATTTTTCTGGCACAAAAACCTGTTCACACGTACCACAATGTTCTCACACCAAAACTGAAGTGACTGGGAGATTAAAAGCAATTAGCGTAATTTTACTCACTGGCATGAGTCCGGAAAGTAGATCAGGACACACATTTTTCAAGGTTCGAAAACTTTTTCAAGTTTAGCAATTTGAAAAAAAAAAAAAAAGCGCAGGAAACGCCTATCAGAGGCACTAAAAAAAGACATGCCCTCTGAAAGGCAGCCAAGAAGAGGGCAAAGAATTCCTATGCCCTGCAGGGATTTCAGAGTCCTTAAAGGGAGAAAGACAGCTGAGAAAGAAAATAAAACAAAACCTCCTAGACCGTGGGCACACCTGGAGTGAAGACCTGGCCCCAAAGAGTTCCTGTGTCAGAGCGACGTGTGCGCTAAAATTGTTTTCAGTCGTGTCTGTCTCTATGTGACCCTACGGACTTAGCCCGCTGGGCTCCTCTGTCCGTGGGATTCTCCAGGTAAGAACACTGGAGTGGGTTCCCATGCCTTTCTCCAGGGGATCTTCCCAACCCAGGCAGGAACGGTGCCTGCTCCCCAGCATAACAATCGCTGTGGCCTCCTTTTAGGGAAGAGAAGGAACAGAGAAATAGAAAGCTCATAAATAACCTGAGGCAAGCATGAAACATGCCACATAAAACCAGTATCTGCATGACATCTAGGTCTGAAGTTTAACTTTCAAGATAGAATCATGGAACCTTTCAAGCAAGAACGTTTTTACATTCGGGAAACTCCATGAATGTGGGCTTGCCAGGGGAAGAATAGCTGGAATTAATAAAAACTGTGAAATAAAGAATCCTTTTATATAATATTATAAATCATCTATACTTCAATAAAAGAAGCAAGGTGCTGTTAAATTTTTTTTAAAAGAATCCTCCCAGAAAGTACACTTTTATATTTTTAAGAATAAAGTTCCATCCACAAACAAGGTCCTATGAACAAGCAATTCCACTCTTAATGTTGTCACAATGGAAATCCTCCCTGCTCAATGCAATGAAATTATGAAATTCATAATTATGATGTTGAAAGACTTAGCATGTTAGAAATGCCATGAAGATCATAATCGTGTGATACATGACTATNCCACAAACAAGGTCCTATGAACAAGCAATTCCACTCTTAATGTTGTCACAATGGAAATCCTCCCTGCTCAATGCAATGAAATTATGAAATTCATAATTATGATGTTGAAAGACTTAGCATGTTAGAAATGCCATGAAGATCATAATCGTGTGATACATGACTATTCAAAGAAAGGCTCTTGAATCTCTTAAGATTCTTCTTATTAAACAGTTTACTCTCACTCTCATAAATCAAATATGTACACAGGTGTTCTTTGACTTAAAATTTTATAAACCGCAATCCGCTGTAGAAGGCATTGTCCCAAGAAATGCACGCCAGAGCCCAGAGTACAAAAAGCCAACGTGGTCCCTCATACAGGTGAAATTACTTAATGTTATGAGAGTATTAATGTACCACTTTGGTGAACCAGCCCATCAAAGGCACCTTAATCATACTATGGTTCTAGCTGTCTAGTTCTAGTACATTCTATAATAGCACACAGCTTGGAGATACTAGTACTCTGATATCACAGCTGCATGAAGAATGAAATTGGGTGGGTAGTTCAGTCTAAAAATGTATTCACTACTTTAAAAGATCCTTTCCTTTGCAAATGCGTACTGAGCTGCTCAAAATCAACTCATAAATGTTGGTGAAGATTTCCATATCATGTTATGGACTGTCTGTTTAAAAGTTGTCCTCTGTTACTCAGAGGCCATTCCTTGGTCTGGCCATAATAATGCTTGAAATAAATATATCGCAACATCATACACACAAACACAGAGCAAGGAAAAGCAAACCATCTTTAGGATTTCTTTAGACTGAGGAACGATTTTTAAATAGCTTATCAATGTTTTTCAAGTAGAGGAAAACTTCCAGAGAATGGTCTCTTAAGTAGCTTTAAATAGTCACCGACTGTTTCTATTTATACAATTATATAATCTAATAAGCCTGTTCACAAATTCTGAAAATAACCCTAGTCCAACTTTTGCCCAATTAATCATAAAATTTTAAATTAGTAAAGCTAAAATGAATAAAGATTGATTCTGAGTTAACAAATTAACGATGTGATAAATGACCATTCTAAGTATTTTGATAGTTGCACCAAATTCCATCTCTACTGATTTAATCTAAGGGATGATAACATTTCCTCTTTTCAAACTATATAATCATGTGGTATATAGATTCAGTAATACAAATTACCTCCAATGATGAAAATATAACTTAGCAAGTTGAAAAGGTGATAATTACAGCTTTTAACCTTCATGGGATTCCTATGGCTACAGTAAAAAAAAGAGTTTAGAAATAACTTAGGAACATCTGTCTCTACCCATCAATCTATATGTGCCATTGATACCAGACATGGTTTTGGAATATCTTTCAAAGATAGTTTCTAGCCACCTTTAATTACTTTGACTGTATTTTAATTAGTAGGTCCTACTTTTTTATTGTTTATTTTCTTTCCTTTTGGTGGCAAAACCGTTGCAAGATAACAGAAGGACATGTTTTCCGTTTGTTATAGACACTAAAAACAGCCTGCATTCCATAGGGCTGGCTGGTAAACTTTAATTTCACTAACCAAAACCTTCACATTTCACATAAAAACCTAACCAGTGTCTTTTGGTTGTTTAAAGTTATACAAAATCATCTGAATTTCTGAGAGCTACATTCTCATCTGTTACCGTGAGGTATAATACCAAAGTCAAATGAACTTGGAGAAATCCCAAAACCTCAACTAAATCCCAAAGATTCAAGGGTATTCACTGTATCATATAAAAGACATTTTAATGGACAAGAGGAGAGAAGGGGGGGGGAGCATACTTTTAATAAAAGGATTTCCTTTTTTAATAAAAGGGTTTACTCTTAACAAGTTTGTGTGTACCTGCAAAATCACTTCAGTCGTGTCCAACTCTTTGTGATCCCATGAACTGTAGCCCACNTATAAAAGACATTTTAATGGACAAGAGGAGAGAAGGGGGGGGGAGCATACTTTTAATAAAAGGATTTCCTTTTTTAATAAAAGGGTTTACTCTTAACAAGTTTGTGTGTACCTGCAAAATCACTTCAGTCGTGTCCAACTCTTTGTGATCCCATGAACTGTAGCCCACCAGGCTCCTCTGTCCACAGGATTCTCCAGGCAAGAATGCTGGAGTGGGTTGCCATTTCCTTCTCCAGGGGATCTTTCCTACCCAGGGATCCAATCCGTGTCTCCTGCACTGCAGGCAGGTTCTTTACCACTGGAGCCACCTGGGAAGCCTGACAAAAGGGTTTACTCTTAAGGCAGAAAATTCAGTTAAGCCAGGTACCTGATTCCCACTCTTTGGAGGTTTTGCTACATCCCATAAGATCTTGAACTGGAGGGAAAGGTTAGCATTGCTGTATCCAGGAGAGAAACTGGGGGGTGTGAATCCTTCCTGGGCATCAGGAACTCGGTGCTCCTGGATACGCCTTCCCGCAGTGTAATTATCCATCCCTTGTTCCCCTGCACTTTTCCTGCACACCTGGGCCACCTTCACCTCACGGATGACCTTCGTCTTTGCAGGCGGTTCTGCCACCTCACCAGCCCACCTGGACACCCTAGTAAGATTCAGATCTGTTTTTCATTATCCAACCCATAGGTACAGGAAGGACTTACAGCCACGGCTATTGCAGATTCTGGTGTCTTCTCTAAAAATGTCACTACACTCGACTAGCAAAACAGCTTCTGTGATTTATTGGCCTGATGTCCAAATGTTTTCTTAACATTTCACCTCAGATGCCACTTCAAGACTTCAGTCATGGAGAGAGAGATAATGTTAAAAGAGAGGCCTTCGAGTAAACATAGACTTGCCAAGCAAGAATCCTCGGCCTGCAGCCTACCAGGCTCCTCGGTCCATGAAATTTTCCAGGCAAGAGTACTGGGGTGGGTTGCCATTTCCTTCTCCAGGGTGAGAAGCTATTTCCCTCTGTATCTCCTGAGCTCAGCACGAAACCTGGACCAGCAGAGGGGCCCAGTGATCATCAGTGGAGTAAAAGCAAAGGCAGAAGCCAAGCATTAACGACATGAGAGCCAAGAGCCTGGGTGGGAGACACACCCCAGGTTCTTAAAGGAAAATCTGCTCTTCTGATGACAAAGGACAGATGATGGCCAGTCCCACTGCAAAGCAGGATCTTGGTTGGCTGAGCCGCTGTTCTGAGCCTGTGACCATCTTATATACCTTTAATGATTATCTGATCAAGAAAGCTCATTTGGCGACACTGCCCTCAGGACCCCTGTCCAAAAAGTGACATGGACGCTGGTCACTCACCACGTTGACCTTTGCTCCCTGGGCTCTTGGGCTTAATAAGTTCTATCTTTCACCCTTTCTTCCTGTATTGTATTTTTTAAATTGCTCTTTAAACCCTCAGTAAAGAGTCTCGGTAGGTTTTAAAGGCAATCTGGGAGTTTCAGAATCAATCAGGATCTTCGTGGAATTTCCTAAAGTGCTATCAGGAAATGAAAATGGAGGTTTAGAGAAAAACTGCTTTCCAAAAGCTTGAGGGATGTGCCCATGGTGTGTGTATGGAATGAATACATTCCTATCTTGATTTACTCTAAAATCAACCAAATTGTTTATAGGCAGCTATAGAGTTGAAACACAGTGATAGAAAGTGTAGTCACTGAATCCTTGACACATAAAACAGCCCCCATTCATGGAAAAAAAGAGCAGCAAAGCACAGCTTTTCTTTCTTTCCTTTAATTTGCACCACAGATAGCACACATGAGGATGAATTGCTTCAACTCTAGACATCGTTGGTTTGCAAAATAAAACACACTAATTATTTCATATACTTAAAATAGACTTATATTACCTGCCTACAACTGTCCATAAGCTAATATGCTATACCCTTTCAAGTGAGTGCAGAGTCTCAGTCGATCAAGACTACAATAAAATAAAGTCTAATTTACAACCAAATTGGCAGTCCAAATATACTAGTCATAGGAAAACAAGCTTCAAAGACTTCTACTGACAACCAGAAAGTCCAGGTGATTAAATGCTTACACATGCCTAAATGTTGCTCTGTTCCTAGATTTCTCAAGTAATATTAAAGAAAAGTTCAATGTAAAACGTAGAGCAATAAGAAGGGCACAAAATGCAAAAGAGTGCAAAGAAAGTGCAAAATGCCACGCAATGAAATAATGTGTTTCTCAGTGTAAATAGTCTGTTAAGAGTCTCAACTCACTTTTGTCCAGGAGCATGTTTCAATCAACAGTAGGATGAATTAACAGGGTAGCACAAACATATATACATTATCAGGTGTAAAACAGCTAGTGGGAAGCAGGGAGCTCGGCCTGGTGCCCTGCAACGACCTAGGTGGCTGGGATGGGGTGAAGGGCAGGAGGGAGGCTTAAGAGGGAAGGAATATATGCACACATATAACTGATCCACACTGTTGTATAGCAGAAACTAACACAACATCGTAAAGCGTTACACTCCAGTTTTAAAGAAATCAGAATCTGTGCTTTAACATGATTCCTAGGAGACTCAGATATACACTAAAGTTTGAGAAGTACTGGGAAAACAAACAAACAAAAAATACTATAAGAAACCAAAGACAAATCTTACAGATCAGATACTGAATTCAGAATGAGAGTAACGATCTGATTCAAAACTCACAGCTGCTCTAACATTACCACCATTGAGCACAGAGGTCACTAGTCACACCTCAAGTGTTGTCAAGGTATTGTGCTCAGGTTAAATTTGATTCACCAACAAATCTAACAACAGGCGAAAAAAATGCAAACTCCTTTATTCTTCCTTCCTCTGTTAGCTATGATTATGCTTGTGCTAACAGGAAGCAGTGACAATATTGCAAACTATAGTAATCTATAATCTGGAAAAAACTCATCACTCTATAAAATGATAGACTGCATGCCAGAAAAAATTATACAAACGTGAATCTTCTCTAAAGGTGACATTTCTCCGGGAGACCCACCTGTCCCTGCTCTTCTCGATGCCACAACTTCCAGCAAGGTCCTGTGAGGTCGAGTCATCCTAAAAGGAGCCAGCCCGGGTCCTGCCTCTCTCTCAATGGCTCCACAGTCACAACTCTTTCTCTTACTGTCCTAAGTGATGGCTTCCTGGAACTTCAAAGCTTTGTCGATTGCTGGGTCAGTCAAGTTTTCCCAGAGAAGCTGCGATCTGAGAGAGGTGCAGAAGAAAGAAAGAAAATAAAGCATTCTAGATTTGCTAGGAAAGATCACTGGATGCATGGGGAAAGAGAGGGACTATCACGAGAAGATCTGGAGAAATAAAAAAGTTTTCAGAATGATTATAATACAGTTAGATTGGACAGATAGTCAAAGGGGTAACGGTACATAATGCTACAGGAATGATTAAGGAAAGCACAGGCTGAGATGTCTGGGTCTGATGCAAACGGGGATTTGCAGAATAACATTCCTCTAAGACGCTATTAAAGGGGCTGAGGTAGAGGTTCAGTAGTTACATAAGTTAGGAAAACACTGTTCTATCTCCTTTCTGAGATTAACAATGCATGCTGCTGCTGCTAAGTCACTTCAGTCATGTCCGATTCTGTGCGACCCCACAGACGGCAGCCCACCAGGCTCCCCCGTCCCTGGGATTCTCCAGGCAAGAACACTGGAGTGGGATGCCATTTCCTTCTCCAATGCATATTAGACTACTAAAGGCACTCAGAAGTCCTGCAGTAAAAAGCCCTGTTTACCTCTGTTTCTTCATATTTCAAAAATTTTGTACTGAGAACCTAATTTAAGAAGTGCTGAACTCCAGGCAGAGGATTAAAATAAAGGAATGTTTTACAAAGGGTAGACCACAGAGTTAAGAAAATGAAAAAGACAACACAGTTGGTGCTGGAACTAGGAAATAGGGAGAAACAAAAGTATTAGGAGACGTGAAAATCTGTGAGAAATTATAAAGTTGAAGCTAGAAGTGAATCAGGCACTTTTCCACAGACTCTTGCCAGAATTCAGGAGGGTTTCTGTGAACATCTATCAAAAATGTTTCCTGCAACTTCAGATGTAGTTTTGCAAATCCCTGGTTAAGAGCAGAGAAAAAAAATTAAAAGAGGAATCAGTATGCAACCAGGTAGAGAAGATTGCAAGTGATCTACAAACGGACTCTTTTCCACGTACATAGACATGCTTGTAGACGGATAATCCAAAATCAAAGCCATGCGTGGTTGAGAACACTTATCTCTTAAACCAGTTAAGACTGGTTCCGGCTTTGACAACCAAGAATCCAGAAGTACGAGCCCATCCCGGCACCAGAGTAATGGAAACGCTGTGAGTTCAAAGGGCAAAGTAATTAACGTGAGTGTTCAAAACAGGAGTGGATTTATGATTTTTCAACACTTCGAATCTCCGTTTATCCAGGTTCTTCATGCTAAGCATATGGAAGTGCTTTACAGATGTGGTTTCTAATCCTTTCACAGAGACGGGAGTCTCAGAAAATAATTGAACTCTTTCAAGAGACCATTTAGTAAACACTAAATAGCACCTCTCCGGGCTGGTGTTTCTGAATGGCATTCCCAGAACTGACCCAGATGTTCATGGATGCTGCACATAAAGAGGGGCTCTGTGGCCAGGGTGGGGAATGGCTGGGTTAACGTATTTCCCACTGCAGAACTTCTCAGAGTCTTTGCGACATTTGGCACTGGCACGGCAGCGGTTGGGGGGAGAAGGAAGCTGTGCATCGCGTCCACATTTACTCAACAGGCACCCCTTGTTTCATGAGCACTGTCTGTGACTGCTGCTCCACAAACAACCTCTTGGAGACACAAGAGTCCTCAGCCCTTGCAGGAGTCAATTGGGTGCTTAGGCAAGAAGATTCTGGGCTACTATGACATTAAGACTGCAAACAGAATAGCTGGGATCCCAAAGAAGTCTGTTCTAATGGTAAAATTCACGCATGTTCCACTAAACCCTGCTTGAAAGACACTTCTAAACTCCAGACTGGTACCCTGAGGTGTCTTGGTCCTTCCCTAGGACCTTTCCTACCCAGAGACTGTCACGGGCCAAGGGTGACTGACACTTCTGTCCTTCATCCTCGCGGGTACCTATGAATTTCACAGCCAGGCGAACTGCACCTTTGCATCAATCACACCAGAGATGGTCGAGTCAGGTGCAAAGGCAGACAGCAGACAGGAAGGGCTCTGTTGGCCCCACAGTCGCAGGGGTGGGGGGCCCTGCCAAGGTGAAGGGATGGCCGGCTCTCACCTGGGGGGGGGGTGTGGTCTCAGGACTCCCCCCTGGGGATGGGGACAGTTCCCTCTGCACCAGGGGGCTCACGTCTCCTCCTGAACATGAAACCTGAGCATGTTCTAGTGTTTCTCCCCAGGACACTTAGAACTGCTCTGAAAGAATAGTGCTTGTGCTTAGAGAGATCTGGCAAAACAAGCAGCCATGGGGAAAAAACACACTTTGTTTTTCTCCCAAACAACGCGCATCACTGCACGCATGTTTCGTAACAACTGCAAATGATCTGTTTCTCCAAAGAGTGGGTCACCTTGGAAGGATTAGCCTGGCTGCCAAAATATGATCTCTCTGCAAACGACTCGTGGTAGCACAGACGGGTTTCTACAGGAAGGAGGTTGGCAGGCCAGAGCTGCAGGAAAGGCCCCCGCTTACACCCGAGGAAACCCAGAGAGAAACGGAACTGTTTGCTTTTCCTTCCACAAGTCTGACAGATTCCCCCAGTTTCTACGAGGGTTTATTATAAAGGTGTCAGACCCTATCAGAAATTTGATGGCAACCACACATTATCAAATAAATAAAAAGAACCCTCTTTTGTCCTACCTTTGAAGTTTTAAGTTACTCTGAATAGCATCCCCCTCTGCCAAGTTTCACGTTTTTTGCATAATGCGATATATTCTAATTAGCATATCACAGATATTCCTGATCTTCTTTACCCATCCGGATACATTTTTAAATGTTTCTTTAAAAATACATCAGGATTTTTCACACCTTGGATAGAGGCAGGAGAATTAAAGAAATGTGTCAGTTCAATTATCCGATATTTTTTTCTTTTCTTTGTTTTTTTTTTAAATAAAACTATGATGAGGCATGGGGCAGTGGAAAGGTCATGGAACTTGGAAGCCAGAAATCCTGATTTTTGGTTTTGGCTGAGCTGCTGATTAGCTGCGTCACTTTGGACAAACTGCCTCACCTATGACTGCCTCAGTTTCCCTTTCTGTAAATGAAGAGGTTGGACCAAATGGAAAGTCCCTCACAGTTTAAAACACTGTGATTCTATTTGTGAAGACTGAATAATTTCTTGTCTCCTTGTTCAAAAACTGGAGCAAGTTATCTTTTTTGAGTTAAAAATTCACAATGAGTCAGACATGGTATAGACAGCAAGAAGGGATGTGATTTTTAAAACAGAGATATTTAATTATAGAAAGATACATTACCTTTGAACAGCAAAAAGGGTTTTCGCTTCTTCCCCAGAAAGGTATAGTTATGGGTTAGCCTAGCTTTAATGTGTTGACAAGTATGTAAACACACACACACACTTTCTAGTCTGCGTTTATATCAGTAAATAAAACTGACATAAATTAATCCTAATAAAAGAAATAGTGTGACAATGAAAATAAAGTCTTAGACACCATACAGGCTTTGTATTCTCTTGCTAAACTAGGAAAAAACAAATCTGGTCAGTTCAATAAAATCATCTGGATTGCCCAGTAATATATGGGTTTCCAGATCTGACTTAACAATATCAAAATCATAAAAACACAGAACTTGATCTTGGTTTCGATCATGACTTCCTGGGGTGCCACAGCCATGCTGCTTCTCTGCGCTTCACCATTTAGTTGGCTTGATCAGAACTGTCTGCTGGGCGGACTGACACTTTCCTGCAGAGGCCCTCCCCTCCCCAGACCTGCCATCTCTTTTATTTGCTATAGCCCCACCCACAATCCAGCTCCCCACCTTCCTTCCAAGGACTGCCCTCTCACCCCACTGTGCAGACTTTCCACCTTCCCCACCCCATCCTCTCTGACCACCAGCTTAAGTTGGTAAGTGCTGTTGCACTTCAAGTCAGGCTCCAAAGTCGCCCCACAGAGCCCTCATCCCCCGTGGCAGCCACCGTGGTCCTGCCCCATCGCATCTGCATGTTGACACAGCTGTCAAACACTCTCACTGGGCAGGAGCCAGGGCTGGGGTGGAAGGAGGGGCTTGGTCACACTGGCAGCCCCAGGACACTGGACGGCAGTGAAAGGAGAGAATGGATGCGGGAAGAAGCAGGATGCTGAGCCAGGT
The DNA here is from genome assembly GCA_006410615.1 of Neotragus moschatus. Lineage (NCBI taxonomy): Eukaryota > Metazoa > Chordata > Mammalia > Artiodactyla > Bovidae > Neotragus > Neotragus moschatus. Next base: position 1,277,228 of record SJYA01003270.1, read on the forward strand.
GCTAGGGGCATGCCAGTAACTGTCCCGCCATCATCCCAAAGCCCCACCGTCCTGCAAGATGTATGGTAACCGCCAAAATGTGGCCTAACCTTCTTCCTGACGAGGAAAGGAATGCTGAAGGCTGACCAAGTCAGAAAAACCTCTTTACATAAACAGGAAGGGGGTGTGTGTGTGTGTCCACGTGTGCACACGCACACGCATTCGGGCAACAGAAAGCCACTGATGGCTTTTTGCACGAAAGAATAGCAAGAATAAAAAATGTTTTAGGAAGATGACCTCGCAGTAGTGCACCAAGGCATTGAAATAAGTGTAGAGATTAAAGTCCTAATTATCTCAAATTCTTATGCAGCCATGGAAAATCATTACAAATAATTATACAAATATAATACAAATAATTATATTTAAAGATGTCAGGGGATGAACGTTTATAGGCTAAATACAAAAAAGTAGGCTCCAAAACAATACGGAGAATAGAACCACAGTTTGTAAGATAGTTTTCCCACTTTCACATATGAGAATATTCTGATGTATAGAGAGTGCAGAGAAGCTCAGGAGGTTAAATATCAGAGATGTAATAGGAATGTTATCTGTGTGACGAGGCATGTGAGTTTTGTCTTCCCTTTGTTCTCTTTGTTTACCTGCATTTTCTAAAATTTTTCCACCAAGAACATGAACCACTTGTTAATTTCTGTAAATTAACAGAAATTGTTAATTCTATAAATTAACAAATTCTTGGTAATTTCTGTGAATCTCCTCTGAATCGGCAAATAGCCCATTTATACATATTAAAGAGGGCAGGAAAGTGGTGAGGATTTGGCTGCCGGCAGTGGCCATGGGAATAGAAAGTCAGGAGCAGAGTGGAGAGCGATTTCAGGGAGCCCACTGACAGCAGTGGGCGAGCGACTAGGTGAGGAAATCTGAACCCTGCGTGATGCCCAGATTTCCAGCCTAAGGGGGTGGGGGGGACATGCTGGCTCCACGGCCTGAAAGCAGACAGTATGGGGCACACTGGGAGGAAAAGATCACTTCCTCTTAGACGTGGTGTGTTGGAGGTGGCGACAGGTCACCAGCAGAGACCATTCCCTCTCCACTCAGGAGAGACTGAAGTTCAAGAGAGACGTCAGGGGTCCAGGGGGCTGTGGGTTTAGGACTCATCNCCCTTCACTTAACACAAGCCAGCTCCACCCTGGGGTCTTCCATCGGGTACCCTGGCTGCCAGTCCCTCCCTAAAGCTTTAATCAAAAGGCTCCTGGTTCCCTGATCCCAGCCTGCCTCCAGCCCTCAAATAACAGGGCTTCACCCTTAAGCTTTGTTCCCAAGCTCTTGTCTTGCTAACTGCCGGGTAAATCTGTCTCCTCCTGGAATTTGGGACTCTTGCCAGTTTCCCAAGTCGGCTCTGCAAAACCCTTTCCCAATCTCCAGTTCAGTGTTTGGAATCTGACTTGAGACCCAGAGTTAGCTGGCTGTAAGAGCCTGCAGATTGCCACACCTGCCAGAAGCTGCTTGCCAGCTCTAAGTGGAACGTAAACTCCCACCAGGCAAACACCAGAACCAGAAACCAGGCACTCTGAAGGAGCCCATCTGTTCCACCTGGGCCGTGACATGGGCTCCAGGCTGCCATCCCAGCTTTGGGAACGCCATGGGCTTTGGCTCACTTTGGCCAAAGTAACCAGTGGGCACCTCTAGTTTTACCCCCATTATATGACTTTTGGACACTTTGTGTTTCTGATCCTCATTTCTAACCCCTGTAATTCCCCAATAACAATGATACCTTGTTTCAACTTGAATCTTCCATGCAACCACCTCCCACCTTTACCTGCCACCCCTCCATTTTCTGTCCATGGCCACCATCCATTGCCTACCCAACAGCTACCTTCCCTCTTTCTTCCTGGCTTATAGAGATCCTTTGATCTCTCTGACTTCCCAGGTGGCACTAAAGGTAAAATAACCCGCCTGCCAACTCAGGAGATGTGGGTTTGATCCCTGGGTTGGGAAGATCCCCTGGAGAAGGAAATAGCAGTTCACTTCAGTATTCTTGCCTGGAGAATCCCCATGGACAGAGGAGCCTGGCAGGCTACAGTCTATGGGGTTGCAAAGAGTCAGACACAACTGAAGCAACTTAGCGCTTCAACAGTGTACTCCCCTGGCTGTGTCAGCTCCCAGCTGTAGCACACCTCTCCAGTGTACCACGTGGGATCTTCTGCTGCAGCACACAGACTCTAGTTCTGGCACGCGCGCTCAGCTGCTCCACAGCAGGTGGGGTCTTAGTTCCCAGACCAGGGTTCGAACCCAGGTCCCCTTCATTGCAAGGCAGATTCTTAACCACTGGACCACCAGGGAAGTCCCAGATCCTTTGATCTCTTGAGGGACAGGCCCTTCCTCAGCCCTAAGGAAAGGATCATAACTTGTCATGGAAATTTGGCCAGTGACTGAAATGAAATGGCATGGGACCTACTCATGGCTAATGAAACGGAAGTCTTCTGAGGAGAACTTTCAGTCCCAACGTAAAAACAAGAAAACAAAAACAGGAAAAGAGCTGGTGCATCGATTCCTGACGCACACACAGGAGGATACCTGAGGCTGCAGCAGCCACAGTGAGATCAAAGGTAGCAACAGAGGCTATAGGAGCCAACATGCCAATGACAGCGAAGAGAAAGACCAAGAGGGCCTGCATCCCTGACAGCATCACTGGCTACTTGCCTTTGCCTGTCCATCCTAGGTTTCTCATTATCTGATACAAAGAAAATCCTATCTGTTTGAGCTAGTATTACTCAAGTTTCTGTTTCAGGCAACCAAACACAGTTCCCCTAAAAGAACAGACACATGAACTGTAAAACTTTCTAGGAAGACTGTGCTGTGCTTGGTGCCTGAGGTTGGGTCGATTAATATCCCCCTCATTTCCTTTTCCCCTCTTCTCATTCAATCTCTCTCCTCTCCAATTTGCTCTGTACCAAAGGTATTGGCACTCAGCTCACACATATGTTTTCTTTTACATATACAAGCACATGAGTGACATTTGTGAAAATGGTAGAGGAGGGAATTCCACGGGCCAGTCCCTCTACAAAACAGCTAATAAAAACTGTCAGAATCAACTTTATCTGAAGTCTGAAAGTTGGTTAAAGGTTTACAGCAACCAGGTGAACTAAATATCAGTATAAGAGGTTTGTGGCATTTTTAACTTCTCTGGTCCCACGGTCCCCTACCCAACTCAATGGTGGTTTTGAAGATGCAACCCACTTTCCTGGTGTGGGTTACGGGTGCTGGAATAATCAGAGCAGACCTTGTTTTCAAATAATTATAGTTAGGCTTGACTTGTCTCTCTCCCTCTCTTTTTTTTTTTTTTTTTGGTTTGAGATGTTTAAGGAAATCTCTGTCAAAATTGCTAGCTGATTACTACACTAACCAAAGACACCAAGCACATGATATGACAAAGAATAAAGGCTTCACCCAATTGGTTCATAAAAAGCACTAAACAAAGATCGCAACCACAAAAATCAAGAACCAGGCCTAAAAAAATTTAAACAAACAAACAAAAAAGAACAAGGCCTGAGGAGAGGGAAACCTGATTTCCAATGTAGCCACAATACAGTATTCAAACCATTCCGTTTTCAACCAAAAAAAAAAAAAAAAAATTACAAGGCATGTAAAGACACCAGAAAGTATGGCCATATACAGGGGAAAGAGAGAAAATAATACAAATGGTTTCTGAAGAAGTTCAAATACCAAGCTTTAAATCAATCATTTTAAATATGCCTGAAAAGCTAAAGGAAACCATATACACAGAACCTAAGGAAACCATGAAAACAATATCTCACTAAATAGAGACTATCAAAAAACAGTCTGCAAAATGAAGCCAAAAAAAGTTCTAGAGTTGAGAAGTACAGTGATTGAAGTGAAGAGCTCAACATCAGATTTGAGCAGAGAGAAGAATCAGTGGACTTGAAGATGAATTAATTGAGATTATCCAATCTTAGCAGAGTAAAAATAAGAATACAGAAAAAAATTGAACATAACCTAAGGATACCTATGGGATCCCATCAGGCATGACAACACAAGCATAATGGATGTTCCAGAAGGAGAGAAGAGAAAAAGCAGAAAGAACATATGAAGAAATAATGGCCAAAAACACTTAATCTGCATAGCTAACAACTTCAACAAACTCCAAGGATGATAAACTCAAAGAGGCCCACATTAAGACACACTGTAATCAAAGTATTAAAAAAGAGAGACTCTCAAAAGTAGCAAGAGGTGAGAGACATGTCACATACAAGGAAGCCACCATAAGTTTAACAGCTGATTTCTTGTTAGAAATCACGGAGGCCAGAAGGCAATGTAATGGCATTCTAAGTGCTTTAAAAAAAACACACACAAAAAAACGATGGCACTAGTGGTAAGGAATCTGCCTGTGAATGAAGATGTAAGAGACAAGAAGATGGTTTCCATGAGTAAAACTGTGGATTTTACAGTGAAATAAAGCAACTGTTTACCTTGAATTCATTGACCTACTAATGCCAGGCAAGCTGAAGAGGATAATGAGTTCACAGGTGTGATTTCCTAAGAAACCAACTCTTACCTTCCTGAAGACATTTTTCATCTCCAAAATTTTCAACTGGACCACTGGAACTCTCTAAGGCAGTGAAAAAAATTCACCAAACAATGATTTTTATGATGAAAAATCTACTAAGACTATTAAGATTCAAAATTGGAACTGGATATAGATGATATTGGGCTTTCCTGGTGGCCCAGTGGTAAGAATCTGCCTGTAATGCAGGAGTTGCAGGTTAGATCCCTGGGTCGGGACGATCCCCTAGAGAAGGAAATGGCACCCCACTCCAGTATTCTTGCCTGGGGAATCCTATGGACAGAGGAGCCTGGTGGGCTGCAGCCCACGGGGTCCCAAGAGTTGGACATGGCTTGGCAACTCAACCACCACTACACAGATGAGGTTATACTATGTGAAACTGATTACATACAAACATATTAACTGAGTAAAAATAAAAGTACAGAACTATGGGTCAACTATGATTATTAGAAATATACTGACACATGAAGAAAATAATATAAAATAGATGGACTATTGTACATAAGATATATTGCATAATATAGTTATAAATATGTTTCTAATTAATGGCTTCCCCAGTGGCTCAGTGGTAGAGAATGTGCCTGCAATGCAGGAGCCACAGGAGATGCTGGTTCGATCCCTGGGTTGGGAAGATCCCCTGGAGAAGGGTATGCAACCCACTCCAGTACTCTTGCCTGGAGAATCCCACGGACAGAGGAGCCTGGTGGGCTACAATCCATAGGGTCTGTTTGTAATTAACACTACAATTCATGTTTTATATAATTAATAAATAAAGTTGTAGTTATATTTTATATAATTAATATATTGTATAATTATACCTTAATTATAAAATAATATAGAATATTTTTTGAAAATGTCTCTCGTGTTGTTACCTTTGTAAGTGACCAAATTACAAAGGAAACAAAAAAATCTAGGGGTTTTGGGTTTTCAGGGCTTTGGCTTTTTTTTTTTTTTTTTGCTAAACCCAGAAAAAAAATCAACCAAAAAAACCTTCTATAGCCCTCAAGTTGGTGCACTGTCTCTCAACTTTTGATACAAATAAATATATTTGTACAAAGCCCTTAGGAAAATTACTATTCTTCTGCTAAGTTTATAAACAGCTCNGCTTTTTTTTTTTTTTTTTTTTTGCTAAACCCAAAAAAAAATCAACCAAAAAAACCTTCTGTAGCCCTCAAGTTGGTGCACTGTCTCTCAACTTTTGATACAAATAAATATATTTGTACAAAGCCCTTAGGAAAATTACTATTCTTCTGCTAAGTTTATAAACAGCTCTTACAGTTTACTGCACTGTTATTCTCTAAATTGTCTCTAAAAGTTAAACCCAAGAAGTGTGAAAATAACTGACAAACCATGTTCTCTATTTTTTAATTTGGAACAGAAGATTTCCTTAGCATCAAGTTTGGAAACAAAGAATTCTTGGGTTTGAAAGTAAAACTCCAAATAAAATGATGGGTAATTAATCTTTTCTTTTTTTAGTATTGGTGCTTTTCTATTTAGGGAAAAGATCATAATTAAAAAAAAAAAAAAAACTCTCTCCAAGCAGCATTTACTTCTTATAAATAAGAGAGGAACACATGCGCTGGTTATTTTAACATGTTTACTTTGTTTGATTTTCAGGTAGGCAATCCTGATAAAACACCCGCTAAACTCTCACTGGAAGGACGAATGTTGAAGCTGAAACTCCAATACTTTGGCCACCTGATGCAAAGAACCGACTCACTGGAAAAAGACCCTGATGCTGGAAAAGATTGAAGGTGGGAGAAAGGGACGACAGAGGATGAGACGGTTGGATGGCATCATCGACTCGATGGATGTGAGTTTGAGGAAACTCCGGGAGTTGGTGATGGACAGGGAGGCCTGGCGTGCTGCAGTCCATGGGATCCGAAGAGCCAGACATGACTGAGCGATTGAACTGACTCTCTCCACTTATTTGCCTGTCAGCTTCTGTTCCCTCACAATCCTCAAGAAATCAAAAAAAAATAAGAAATTTTAGCCACTGGCCCACAGCATTATTGCCCCGCGATATTTCTCAGTGTCACTTAATGTTTAGCAGTTTCAAATCCATCTTTATTTTAATAGACAAACATAAAAGAAATGGCTAAAGTGCTTACAGATACTATTTTTTTCAAAGTCTGAAAGCCACCCAAGACCTTCTTGGTTTATAGAGTGTATATTTTTACATCATTGATATTAATATGCTTTGTCTGTTTAACCTGGCTTTGGCTATTGGGTGTCGGCTGTCAAATTCTGTTTAGTTTCCAGATGGAATGAGATATTTAAAACTGTTCATAATTCAGAAAAGGTTCTGAAATATTACAACAGAAAGTTCTATAATGTTATTAAATGGTGGGCAGGGGTGGATTATGAATATACCAAGCTGGAATTTACTTTTATATATATACTTCTTTCTTAAAATCTTTACCTTCCCCCAANTCAGGATACAGGATGCTTGGGACTGGTGCACGGGGATGATCCAGAGAGTTGATGTGGAGTGGGAGGTTGCGGGGGGGGAGGTTCAGGATTGGGAACTCATGTACACTTGAAATAAAAAAAAAAAAAAGAAGATGTAGTTTGGGGGTGTGCAATGTTATTCAGCCATATAAAGGAATGAGACACTGCCATTTGTGCAACATGGAGGGACCTAGAGATGATCACACTAAGCCAGTCAGGTAAAGAAAGGCAAATAGTACATGGTATCACTCATATGTGGAATCTAAAATATAATACACATGAATCCATATTCANAAAAAAAAAAAAAGAAGATGTAGTTTGGGGGTGTGCAATGTTATTCAGCCATATAAAGGAATGAGACACTGCCATTTGTGCAACATGGAGGGACCTAGAGATGATCACACTAAGCCAGTCAGGTAAAGAAAGGCAAATAGTACATGGTATCACTCATATGTGGAATCTAAAATATAATACACATGAATCCATATTCAAAACTGAAACAGATATAGGAAAGAAACATGGTTTCCAAAAGGAGAAGGGGGGATGAAGTGGGACTATCAGATTAACATATACAAACTACTGTACATAAAATAGAACAGCAGCAACGATTTACTGGGTAACACAGGGCTATTCAATCTCATAATAACCTAAAATGGAAAATAATCTGAAAAAAATGTATATATAACTGAATCAAGGTAACACAAATTATTAAATCAACTATACTTAAATTTTTTAAAAGCACATTGGATTAACTGTCTCACCAAAAATCCAGTAGTTTCATGACTCAGTTTTATAAATAACATTTAATGAGTATGAAAAATGATTCAGACATGAATTCAAATAGAATTTCTCTAGCCAAAGAAAAATGTGATAGTTTTGATAGTTTTTAAAAAAAAAAAAAACAAAAACTGAAAACCACCTCTTTGGATAGGAAAAGAGTAAAAGTTTATTCCTAAAACCTCTTGTTTCTTAATGGAAGTTGGCAAACTATTTGTGGAGGAAATTAGTCAACTTTATAAGTGCTACTGAATAAAACAGCTGAAATAAGCAAATTGCTATTCTAACCTCCCAGTTGGCACCCAAATCAAACTGTTTTCTTTCTTATGCCTGTTCCAACTTAAATCTACTTGATGAAACTCACATGTTTCCAGCAGCAAGTTTCAGCGGTAGATTTTTATAGCATACACATGATTCTCAGCCTAGTTTTAAAGCCCGATTCCATCAAACTCAAGGTAAATCACTTTGAAGTTAGAAAGGCCCTCAAAACAAAGGGACGCATAATCTCAAAGCAAACAGAAATACTTCACAGAATTTAATTTTTCCCGTTCTCTGAATGCTTTTCTCATTTGACAAGACATTTTCCCCTCCATTAGTCAGATGGAACAATAAAAGCAGGTACCTAAAACCTTGAATCTGTCACCACTGGGATTATGCCACTGAAATGCGTGGATTTACCCTCCCCCCCACCACACACACATTTATTTACTTTACTCAAAGACACGATCGTCATGAAGCTCACCCCTAAATTTCTACCAGATTTTTTTCAAGGAAAAAAAAAGCCAGCATCGTGACTTCCAAGTTGCCACTGAAAGAAGAATCTAAGTGGAAAGTCCGAGCAGAAGAATGGAGTGCAGAAAATAGACGTGTAGGCCAGAATATGATTTTAAGCTCTAACTACAACCACCAGCCAGAGCCATCTCATTTTTCCTGGGCTTGTTTCATACTTCCACCTTCCCTTTCTCCATCAAGCCTTCTATATCTGCATCGCTCGCTCCAAGCTTGTAACCTTAGAGGCAAAACAAGCCAACACCCTCAGCCATTTCTGAATCCTGTCAGTCACCAGGGTCAGTTGACAGCTCCCAGAAAATATCTTTCATCACCCTCACATTGTGCCTTGCAAAACACACAGACATGTGATAAATATCTGCTGAATTAAACTCAGTAAGTAAACATCTTTGGGTATTCTGCTTTAAAAATCATCATGAAAAACGGGCTAATTTTTGTTTGGATCTTGATGTGAACCAATGAACTGTAAAAAAAAAAAAAAGAAATGCTAGTTCAATCATCAGAGAAATTTAAACACAAAACTGAAGAGATTAAGGAACAACTGATAACATTTTTAAGTGTGATAAAAGCATTGTGGTTATACTAAAAAACCCATCATTTATAGATAAGTACATTAAGTATTATAAGTACATAAGGCTTCTCTTGCAGCTCAGTCAGTAAAAAAAATCTGCCTGCAGTACCCCAGTTCGATCCCTAGGTTAGGAAGATTCCTCTGGAGAAGGAAATGGCAATCCACTCCAGTACTCTTGCCTGGAAAATCTCATGGACACAGGAGCCTAGTGGGCTGCAGTCCATGGGGTCGCAAAGAGTCAGGCACAACTGAGCGACTAACACTTACTTACTTACTTAAGTATTTACAACTGCTAAGTCACTTCAGTCGGGTCCGACTCTGTGAGACCCCATAGACGGCAGCCCACCAGGCTCCCCCGTCCCTGGGATTCTCCAGGCAAGAACACTGGAGTGGGTTGCCATTTCCTTCTCCAATGTATGCAAGTGAAAAGCGAAAGGGAAGTCGCTCAGTCGTGTCCGACTCTTCATGACCCCATGGACCGCAGCCTACCAGGCTCCTCTGTCCATGAGATTTTCCAGGCAAGAATACTAGAGTGGGGTGCCATCGCCTTCTCCGATATGTCCGGGATTTGTCACAAAATAATACAAAATGGAGACAAAGGAGGGAGTGGGGCTGCAGATAAAGTAAGATAGGACATCATGATGATCACTGAAGCGGCCTAAATAGGAATTCATTGTATGCGTCCCTCTATTTCTGTATATGGTCAACATATTTACATATGTAAAAGGGGCTCTTTTCTTACTGCACTGCTATTAGAGTGCCGCGGTGGCAGCCAGGTGTTCTGAGTTCAAATGCAAGGCCTGGGCAGCTGGGCGACCTCGGGCAGGTCCCTCTGCCTCTCCAGGCCCCGCTTTCCTCGTCGCGCGTCCGGAACAGCACCTACCTCAAAGCTTTGCTGAGAAGATGCAATGAGTAACGCTCTGTGCAACGTCTGGCACGTCACAAATACTTTATACGTTTGCTATTACCGTTACCCCCACTGTGACTGCTTTCTGTATTATTATTACCTATCGAGCCAACTAAGCTCAACGCTGAGAACAGAGGGGAATGGAAAGCCCATTTTTTGTCTATTGAGGGTGTTTTGGTCCAGCTGGGGATTCAGGACACATAAGGAAAAGAGGAAGAAACAACATTGGAATAAACACATCTTATGTACTAAGCACTAAACTTAAGTCTCTTTCCGGGAATTATCTCAGGAAACCCTGCAGGACCGGTTTTGGGAGGTGAGAGTCGCTGCCAGATTCAAAGCCTGGGCTCCTCTGACATGCTGACAACTGAGACATCCCCGTAACTAAGCAGTGTGGGGAACAGAAGCTGCAGAAATGCAAAGAAATGGGGGGGCCAGGGGCCACCGCTTACTTAGCAGGGAGGTCAGGGCAGGTTTCTCAGCAAGAGGAAGAGAGCTGTGCCCGCAAGGCCAGTGGTGGACAGAGACAGGAGACCCTGGAACCAGGAGAACGGGATGGACCGCCTGGGGTTGCCCTGAGGTTCCGATGGGAGCGGGCTCTGGAAGAGAACAGTGAGCGGGGAGGAAAGGCAGGGGCCCGGGAGGACATCAGCAGGGAAAACAGAAAGAAAAGGCTGATCAGAAAGGCAAAAGAGAAGAAGAAAGACGCTCCAAACCTGATAGAACCTGGCTACTAACCAGGTCAGCTTTCTCAAAAGTGGTCCTCAGTTCCCCCGCACAAGGATAGCCTGGGATGCAAACTGAAAATGCAGATTCCCAGGCTCGCTCCCGGCCCCGGGAATGCAGCCCTGGAATCTGTTCTTCACGTGCTTCCTGGGTAGTCAGCTGTGCACTGAACACGAAGAACTTCCAGGGAGACAAACAGGGAATGTCAGAGGAGGAA
>SJYA01003270.1:1293422-1348995 GCA_006410615.1 Neotragus moschatus
TCCTTTTCCAGAAGGGACAGTAAGTAAGGTCATTCTTAAATAGCAGAAGGGCCTGCCGGGTCTGAAAGGGCACAAGAACCGCATCCAGGCTAGCAGTGGATGGGGTTGACCCTGCTGGGCCATTTCACTCCAGCCCTCGGGTGTGCTGGCTGTGGGTGGCAGACACCCCAGGCCGGAGCCGGAAAGGTCGAGGGAACCGGGAGGGAAGGGGGCGTAAGGAGGGCCAGGCACAGGCCCGGCGGCCCCTGGACACTGGCCCGGCTCCCAGGACTGTGAGACGGACACAAACCCATCAGCTCTCCTCACTTCTGCTCCCACTGCGTGAAGGGCCACCTCGGGGAGGACACGCTGGTCCGAGGGGCCAGTCTGGATCCAATCTCCTAACCTCCAGGTCTGAGCCCCAGGTCTCCCCCACTACTTGCCTACTCACTCACAGACCCCTTGAGGCGAGAGCTGGGGGCCCAGCCCGACCAGGACAAGGATCGGGGCTGCCTGAGATAACAAGGCCCCCTTCCCGCTGAACCCCGCAGCCTCGTGCGGGCGGCACTGCAGCCCCGCCCTGGAGACCCAGCCGCCTGCTGAGCCTCCTGAAAGCCCTGCCCCACCCCAGGCCCAGCACCTGCGATATCAGAGCCAGGAACACAGAAATGCATGAAAGCTGTGCGCCCTGACCTTTAAAGACAGGGTCTGGAACACCCTCCGTTCTCTTCAGAGTCGCGGATGAAAATACCCCAGACAGCAGCGGCAAGAGAACTGCCGTCTTCTGACCGGGCGGGCTGTCTGCGGGGCCCCGGCATGAACCTCGCCGGGGTCTTGCTTTCACTGCGCTTCGTAGAAAAGCACCCCTACCTGCTAGCACAGGCTCCCGCCTCTTCAGACGGAAAGGGAAACGAAGCCGTGACCCGCATTCCGTGAAGTTCCGTGCTTACACGAGGGCACCCAGCCAAGGGAGGTCCTAACCCAGCCTCTGTGTACAATTCAGAAGCGAAATAAACGTCGTTACACTCTATTGGATTAGCATCAGGGGAGCAGGGCCCCGCCGCCAAGAGAACCGTGAGCGGAAAACACGCTTCAGCTCAACTGTCTGCACGTCCAGTTTCAAGGGGACTTTGAACATCTCAAAAACCATGGCTGGAATCAGCCAAATTCCACTTATCTAACAACTTGGTATTCAATCAGCCTCCTTGGAAACCAAGCACGAAAAATTCAGTCCTTTGCAAGATACAAGATATGTATATACTAATAATAGACCCTTAGGTAAAAATAAGTAGACCGACCAAAAAAATAAAAATGGTTCAGTTCAGTTCAGCTCAGTCTTGTCTGACTCTTTGCGACCCCATAGACTGCAGCACGCCAGGCTTCCCTGTCCTGTAGGTTAAGTGACTATATTTCTTTGTTTGTTTTTTTAATTTCATGAATTTTATTTTTCTACTCCAACAGAACAGGGTCTGGTCTGAGCCCTACAGCTGCTGAATTCAGAGCAGAAATGAGAACCCTAACCCAACCAGAGCTCTGACACCACACCCAGCCTTATCACCTGGCAAAGGCTTACATATACCAGCCCAGCGAGCTACAGGGACTGCTCAGGCATTCCAAAGGGTTCCATGGAGGGCAGAAAGGGAAAGGGTACTATGTAATGAACCTCCTCATAGGTAAGACTCTAATGATAGGGACAAGCAGTAAAAAAATAAAATAAACAGAAAGTGAGGGGCACAAGCCCAAGCAGTTTATCACAGACACAGCATATCATTTTATTATCGAAATAAAATTAATCTGGACTTCTCAGATTTTCTTCACTGCTCAAAGAGAACACACCTCCGAAACAGAATAATGAGGGAAAGTGCAAAATCAATTTTCTTCTACCAAATACGCATTGCTCCAAATGAAAACTGTTCATACATGCAGAGAAGGTGGCCTTTTCCCTGGAGTTCCCCAAATTGGGGTATTATGTGTTTTTACTCACAAACCTCGCGAGTATATTTCCCTGTGAGAACCCATCAAAGGATGAACCCTGTGATCAGCATCCAAAGGTTCACCAAGCACGGTACTTCACTGGTGTTTCGCATATTCTCCTGGACACAATTAAAGCACTGAGTCAGTAAGGACTGAGGTCTTTTCCTAGATTGCTGAGCAGTTTTGGAAGCCAGTGTTTTCTAAGTTGGCCCGAAAATTGTCAGAGGGTTTTCTTTGTTTTGACTCAACTCACAAACTTCCAAGGATGCAGACACCATTTCAAAGCTGTGGTGGCGAGTGCTCTCCTACCTTAAGAAAAGACAGTCCTTTTTACTTACTACAGTACTGCAGGTATATATGGTACCCAGACCAGGAGCAAAATTTCAATGATCACAGCAGATAGCAAAAGTGACCTAGGACCACAATGAAAATTCAGTAGTTTGACCTGAGTTCTCAATCCAGCCAGTTCAGTACTGCCCTTAGAGGTGGAGACACCCTCTGGAATTCTCCACTTGCCCTCCAAAAGAGTTTCGATGGATGTAAAAACTTAGTTTTCATGCGAATCTCTTTCATGAAAATTTATTTTTTCTTTTCCAGGCAAGAATACTGGAGTCGTTCTTCATGTTCTCCTCCAGGGGATCTTCCCAACCCAGGGATCGAACCCACATCCCTTATGTCTCCTGCCTTGGCAGGCAGGTCTTTACTGCTAGTGCCACCTGGAAAGCCCCCAAGAGATTACCCAATTAAAACTTCCACAGCTTTTCTGAATTTCTGATAACCTGTTCTACTTTCATCCAATCTCATGAACTGGAGAAAAGTGAATTTCCCAGAGGGGGAAAAAAAACTTCACCATTTTCTAAATAAGGTTTTCATGGCTAAGGCTAAATGACATCATGACTCTACTTTTAAAAAACTATACAATACACATTTTATTCTTTACAATGTACATTTGTGAACCCATGTGTGACTAATGCCTCATGAAATTATTTATTATCTCCTGAATTCACCCAGGAATTCTGAAGATTGTTTGGACAGGCCTGCAAAGTAAAAAAGACGTTGAAGTCGAACATTGGCGGCTAAGGCGGCTACAGGCATCCAGACGTGGAAGTAAATGTTTTGATCATTTCGTGCATCCTAATATATTGTTTTGCTGTTGTTCAGTTGCTAAGTCATGTCCGACTCTTTGTGACCGCATGGACTGCAGGCCACCAGGCTCCTCTGTCCATGGGATTTCCCAGGCAAGAATATTGGAGCGGGTTGCCGTTCCCTTCTCCAGGGGACATTGTAGGCAGATTCTTTACCGCTGAGCCACGAGGGAAACCCCATCCTAATAGATACAGAAATACAAACACAACTTTTTCAGTGTTTCCCTTTCAGGACATGCACGTACAACTTGTCTATTAATAAATGTGACGTCTTCTTCTGTCCTCCTAAAACACAGTAACTTTGCAGCAACACTTTTAATGTATTTCAGGTCCCGAATTGTGGCTGCTGCCTTGGGTGACCCAACATGGCAACCTGCATGCTTGGGTCACATGGCTACACATTAACAATAAAGCCCATTATTTCCAATTATGATCTCATTTCACACCCTTTCCTCTCAAATTCTTTCCTTTCCCTTGGCAACAAAAATATTTAGGGATAGTAGTTTTCCCTCTTGCTTTTCAAACAGCTGAAGAGGCCAGTTTCTCTGTGGTCTTCCTCAATTATCCAATTTATTTTCTCTTTAACTGAAATATAATTAACATGCCATCTGACTTATTTTTTTAAAATCTGTACCCCAAGTCTTATTTTCTAAAGCAGAGTTGTAACTCAAACAAATTTAACATAGGCTGTTAACTATAATCATCAATAGATTATATGTTTTATAATATTTTGCCAAAATTATGCCTTTTCAGGCATTGCCAAAACCAAAAAGTGGTTAGGGGGCTTCCCAGTGTGGGGGGCTACAGCAGAGGTGTTTATGGAGAAGAGGGGAAGCAGAGCAATTATTTATTTTTCTGTATCTTAAGCGTTTGGCTTACGTAAGACACTTTACTCAGCTGTTAGTAGTTCTTAAGTTTCGTTTTCTCAGATTCAAGAAAAATCTAGTCGACTCTGGATTCAATTTGCTTTCGTAAGCTACCAAAGACACTAGGGCTACCCCAGTTTAATGATCTTCTTGTCTAATTATTTTTACAAAAGGGAGTTTAGAAATTACCACCAGCAGCCAGTTAGCGTTAACTATACTTCTAAGTACACTCACACTACGCTTATAAACCCACATCACACAGAGAACTGAAGCAGGACACATAACTGAGGTTTATAGTCTCCATCCTCAAAGAAATGACAAACTAATGGGAAAGACACATTCAAAGTGAACTGCTAATACAAGCAAGTAGAACATAAGTGCCAGTTATTTTAAAACAGGTGAGCATAAAAATGGTAGTCATTTTCAACTTTTGTGATTTGAGAAGGCAGTATCTTAATTGAAAAGCCTGGATAATGGTTCTGGCATGAGGACAAAGTCAACACAATGACCAACCTACTTGGAAAATTAAATATGTTGGCAATATTACAAAGGACTGCATTCACTCATTCAAGTCCGCATGCGTAAGTCCTCAGAACTTTTGCGTACACAGGGTCAGGGCTCAAAGAAAATCACTCACATTCCCTCTCCTTGAGCAATTGTGCATACTCTAAATCCCTCCCCTTGAAATTAAAAGCATTTGTTGAATAGATCACACACTTGACCCTTGGATTCAGCCACTGCAGATTTACATTCTTACAGTCTGCTTTACAAACAGTCATTGAAATGATATGAACTCACCAACTCACATCAAACTGCTCTTCAAAAATAACTTCAACGTATGTTCTGTAAGCATTTAACCAATCCTTCCCTCTTCTGCTAATAAATGTCCAGAATTTTTAATGGGAGAGGAGAGAAAAAAGTCATTTAAAAAAAATGTAATACTTATTTCAGCACGGCACTTTAATACTTATTAAATCTAAAGTCATTCAAATATTTAGGCTCATTAAAAAGGCATTATACACAATAAAACTTTATCAACTAATCATCAGTTTGAGTATATAGAAATTTAAAATCCCACTTATTCAAATTGCATGTAAATTTGCTGGTTAAATTTGCTTTTACATTTTCACCACAAATATAGCTAGATAATGCTGGATTTTATGGAATCCAGGCTTTCTTACTATTAGCCACGTTATAACGAGTGGTCACCTACTTGAAAAAAAGAGACACTTATACTATTCTAAGAAAACACATAACGCTGTAAATCAACTCTTAAATTTTTTTTTAAAGGAAAGAAACTTTGGGGCTTTCTGAGCCTTGTTTCTTTCACAGTGTCAAAGAGATATGCAATGTGTTCGTTTTTGAAAGAAGAGGGGAAAAGTTCATCAATTAAACCTTTTCCCCACAGTCATCAGTCACATGTCACTGCTTTATGGCCGTCAGCAGTCTCCATCTAATTCTGTCTTCATGGACTTCCGCAAACCGAAGATGTGCCTCTGTTACATGAAGCTTCTTCTCTTTCTTGTATCACCTCAAAATCTCTCTCTACAATTACCTGAGCCTGCTGCTTACCTTGCGAGCCAGTTTAACTCAGTGACATCCAACATCCCTCACCCTTCTGCTTTTGATCCTGGATCTAAGACTCTTTGCACAGTATAAACTGACAAGTTTAAAAAAAAAATAAAAGAAGAAGAAGAAGCTAAACAAAAGAAAACAGTCCAGTTTCCAAATGACACTGATGACACTGATGTAGCCTCCTTAGAATAAATGAAGGCCACCCTTGCAGGACATTTGGTCTTGCTCAAGACTTTTGTGAGCATACCTGGTCCATGCCAGATGGTTTTGGACAGGACCAAGTATCAAGGACCATTGGGTGAGGACCCAATGTCTCATGGCCAGTTTGGACAGGACCAAATGCTAACCGGCGCCCTGCCCAAGTATCCTCCCATCCTCTGAGCCTTGGTCCTGCAGGGGCAGCCTCCACAGCCTCTGGTCCAAATCAACACTGTCCAAAGAGGGTTTCTAAGCCAGGAAGTGACTATTTTACTAACTCAGGTCTATACTGGCTCCCTCCCTGAGGAGGGGTTATGGGAGTAGCTATGGTTATCTCCCTCTTGGCTTCACTTCCTTAGGGTCGATGGTAGAGATTTGGGGATTCACCTAAGCTGCAGAATAACTAGGCCACTGGTTATAGCTACTGCTTTAGTTACAAGGTTGAGAACAAAGCACCAAAGAAGGTATTTAATTCATTTGTAAAAAGAGTGCACTACTTTATTTCAACATAAATGATTTGTGTAAAAAAAAAAACAACTGACATTGTACGGCCTTCCATGTGACATACAAAAGTTTCAAGCAAGAGCAAACAAATGTTATTACAATACAGTTAGTGGTTCAATATTTCTAAAAAGATAAATTTCATATTGGGTTTAAAGTCTAACTGGATATTCTGCTTATAAAACACACACTAAAATAAAAGCATACAAAAGAGGAAAAAGAAAAAGGTGGCAATCAATATACCAAGCAAAAAGCAGAGATATTCCAGTATTAATTTGGGGGAAAAATTTCAAGGTGAAAAGGATGAGAAAGGACTTGTGTTAAACGTGCACATATAAATATTCTCTGAATCTGTTTCCTCTTCTATAGAATGGAAATAACATTAGCACAACCTCAGTAAGGGTTACATGAGACTATATTAAAGTGCTGAGAACAAT
Organism: Neotragus moschatus; assembly: GCA_006410615.1. Lineage (NCBI taxonomy): Eukaryota > Metazoa > Chordata > Mammalia > Artiodactyla > Bovidae > Neotragus > Neotragus moschatus. The sequence continues at coordinate 1,300,098 of SJYA01003270.1, forward strand.
GCCTGACCCACAGTGAACATTAACAGACATTCATTCTTCTTTTTCCTCCTCCCTACTCTACTCACCCCTTCTCCAACTCTGAAGTAGAGTCAGTAAACATTTAATGAAATGAAGGAGCAAAGAGCATAAAGACCGTCCTCTAGAATGGTCCTTCGTTAGTACTGATATAAGAGGAAATGTTCAAGACACAGGAAAGAGTGTCTTGAAGGAGGATGCTAGAGTAACCACCATCATCTGGCACGTTCAGAGACACGGGTTCTAAAGTACCACTTTCATTTTTCTATATTAGTACTTCAGTCTACTAACCTAAAGCTTTTTTTTTTTTTTTAACAAACTAATAACCGGACTCTGATAAAAGGAAAGTGATCAATCTAGACAAGGTATGCTGGTCACAAAGCTGTCCCCCATAATAACAATGAAAGGATCATTTATGTATCCTGCAATTGTATATTGACTGTAAAGTCAGCAGGCTTTCCAAATCTCCCCAAGCTGATATTAACAAGGCCCAAACAGAATGAACCAAGGGGGAAAGGACCAGCCATGAGAACCTAGAGGCCAAGAGAAGATCTTGGAGGAAGACTGTTTGAGGATCTGTGTGAACTGTAACAACAGAATGAGATTTTGATTCCTGGGTTGGGAAGAGTCCCCTGGAGGAAGAAATGATAACCCATGCCAGTATTCTTGCCTAAAAAATCCCGTGGACAGAGGAGCCTGGTGAGCTACAGCCCATGAAGTTGCAAAGAGTAGGTCATGGCTGAGCGCCAGTGTGCATGCACACACACGTGGCATAAACACGACTATAATCGATGAGATAAAGAGTTGGAATTTCTTTCCAGAAGGACAGCAGTGTTCATTGGACTGTGTCATCCTTTTGCCTCCTCTGGAGGAGTCCAGAAAGTGTCTGATTTTTTTGTCCAGAAGCAGAGATAAAATAACTAACATGAAGGGGAAAAAAAAGAAAAAACAAAGAAGCTACACGAACTAGCCAGACTGGACAGATGTTTCTACATAGCAGAGGAAAAAACCCTCTACTGCAGGAACACAGATTAGATCCTGTAACGCTACCCCTAGCCTTGGTGAGATGGGCAGGAAAAAACTGCAGAGAGGACCTGCCGAAGAGCAGAAAACAGCCTCAAGGGGTGAGAGCCACAGGTTTGGGAACATCTAAAAATAAATAAAATTTTGTTTTGAAAATCACATCTGGGATGGTGTTCCTTTGGAGACATTAAACGTATAGTTCTTCTCCTCTTTTTCAGCATGAAACTGTCAGAAAACTATCTTGACTCATAAAGGTCACTTCCAAGGAAAATGAGGAGCCTAGAATCCCCAACGATAGTGTTCTTTAGAAGAGCAGGTGATGGAGCTCTGTGTGTCNCTGGGATGGTGTTCCTTTGGAGACATTAAACGTATAGTTCTTCTCCTCTTTTTCAGCATGAAACTGTCAGAAAACTATCTTGACTCATAAAGGTCACTTCCAAGGAAAATGAGGAGCCTAGAATCCCCAACGATAGTGTTCTTTAGAAGAGCAGGTGATGGAGCTCTGTGTGTCCTGGAAATGGACACATAAGGAGAACTTCAGGTTCTAAAATACTCAGGCACGGTGCTGGGGGTGGGGGGCGGGCGGGAGCATGTGGCCTTAGCAGTAGAAAGGCAGAGAAGACATCACCTGTTATTGCAAGATTTAAAAGGAAAAGTTGCCCAAACCTGGAGAGAAAGTAGAAGAAATGGGGAGGAGGGCGTCTGACACAGCGTCAGGGGAAGGGTGACAGGGATGGAAGGAGATGCTAAGAGGGGATGCAGTCACAGCATCCCAGCGCATCCTCTGAGCACCAGCGGCCTCACCGTGAAGACAGAGGCCACTGTGATCGCAGGTGATCAGAAGGTGCAATCCCGCCAGACTGCGTCCACAGCAAAGACACACTGGTAAGCCTTTTGGGACCTCCAGGGACCCGTGGCTTTATGAGAAGGAGGTTATTTTGGACTTACTATTAAACAGCTGGCATCCACGCAGATCACGGGACTTTAAAGCCTCCCCAACATATTTGGTATTGGGAAGTGGGAAGTGACATCCCTGTTTCAGAGACATGCCATTTTACATCCACAGATGGGCTCTCATTATAGAAAATTCAAGTATAGGGCCTTCCCAAGAAATTGAGGAAGAGGAACAATTTACTGTGTGTGTTGAGCCATAAGAGTCACATCGACAGTAGGGAGGTCTGTTTCATTGCATTAATATCAAAAGAATATCTCAAGCCCGGGGGGGCCATGCCACAGGGTGCCCACCACCATCTTGCGGACTCTCACAGCTACGTTGAGTCTGCCTCCCTGGGAGACTTACACCCCCAAAGGCTCTGATAAACTCCCTGTACCTCTTGACCCAAATCATTTATCAAATTCTTTAAAGAGATACCGCTAATTCTGACCCTTGACCCTGTCCAAGATCACGCTTCTATGTCGAGAGACTGATATCAAAATATCCACAGCTGCATCTTCCCATGTCAGAGTAATCTAAATTACAACAGTTATCACAAGGGCTTGACTCTTTGAAGTTCATTCTAAACACTTCATTACGATGAAACTGGCACACTTTTACTGAAATTTCTTTGAGCCAGAGTGAGGTCATTCATAAAAATATCTTTACTACTAGCTAGAAATTAATAAAAGTTGAAATACATCCTTGTTCACTATCTAGACCTAACAGTGAGATTTTAATATGAGAGGTAAGCTTCTCTAAGAGAGGGTCCCCTGTCTGATGCTTTTCTGGATATTCTACAGACCCCAACCCAGTGCCCTAACTATACAGGATGCTCAAAACCTTGTCACCACAGAATAAAATACCAAGAGGCCCCACATGACCTGGCTTCGGCCAGCCCCTCTGACCTCATCTCCGGTCACATCTTCCATTCTCTGGCTGACTCAACAAGCATCCAAGGGCTTTCCTTTCTGTCCCTCCGGCATTCAAGCTGATTTTCATCTGCTCCTCCACCACGGCTCCCAGCTCATCCATCAGTCAAGTGCTACCCAAAACAAGAGGTATTATGGGGCTGTCAGTCAAAGCCCTGGCGGGGAATGTGGCTTTGGGGCAGAAAATGAAGAATCTGCTCTCCTGCGAGTAAGCCCCGCAGATAGATAATTAACCACACAAAGCAATGGACCAAACTGCTAGGCTTAAAGGAAGCTCAATCGTGACAGTCTCTTGCAGCATCCTGGTCCAGTGCTGGTTTCCCTTTTCTCTGTGTGGTCTCAGCCACCTCCAAGCAAACCCGTGGCCTCTGGGCTACCTGGAACCCTAAAGTGCTAGGAGAGTGTGTGTACTGGGGGCCGGCAGCCTGAACTTGAATCTTATCTGTATAACCAAAAAGGAAAAGAAAAACAAGCAAAACTTATGCTGCCTGGGTCCAGACCCCAGCTCTCTCTCTCACTAACTAGGTGTCCTCGGAGAAGTACTAGTCCTGCTATTCCTCAGTGTTTTCAACAGCAAAACAGGTAAAATAATGATACCTAAATAGCCAACAGAAATAACGCATTTATGAAATAGTACATGATCAGTAAATGTTAGCTATCATCCCATGTTTCCCTGTCACTCTCTATCACCCGCTTTTGCTTATTTTTTTTTACAGCATCTGGGATGTTAGTTTCCCAACCATGGATCAAACCCGAAATCCCCGCAGTGGAAGCTCAGAGTCTTAACCACTGGACTGCCAGGGAAGTCCTCACCAGCTTAATTTTTAAAGCTCTTAAAACACTTTGAAATTCTTACTTCTTGTTTAATTTTTTAAATTTCTGTTGCCGCCTTAGAATGGAATATCCAGAAGTACAAGGGCTACGTCCGACCTATTCTCCACTTCAATTCCCAGAACAAATCGTAGGAGATTGGAGGAGGTTCTTCAGGTGTTGAATGACTCGGTACCTCTAATTCCAAAAGCTTTATAACACTCATTTGGCAATGCCAGACATGAGCCTAGGCATATTATTCAATTTTAAGTTGACTTAAATAAATCAACTTTTGGGTGGGATCTATACAAATTCTTTTGAAGTGTATCCTTTTAAAACAATTGTCTTAAAGTTACTACTCGGAAAAGCCACTTTAAGAGAGCAACTCTCTTTGAAAAAAACCAATAAAGATGTTGGAATAGAAGAAATGCTTGATGCCCTTATGTTCTAAACAATTTTCTTTTTTTTATTGAACTATAGCTGACGTGTAATATTATGTGAGTTTCAGGGATACAACAGCTAAAAATTTCACAATGTAAAATATAAGTTCTGATTTAAAGGTTAAAAAGTATGCTTGGTCCTAATTAAGTTAATAGCTAAGGATAAAGTATAATATGGGTTTCTCAGGCAGCACAATGGTAAAGAACTAGCCTGCCAATGCAGGAGGGATGAGAGACACAGGTTCAGTCCCTGGGTGAAGAAGATCCCTTGGAGAAGGAAATGGCAGCCCACTCGAGTATTTTTGCCTGAAGAATCCCATGGACAGAGGAGCTTCGTGGGCTAGAGTCCATGGGATTGCAAAGAGTCAGACATGACTGAGCAACTGAGCACACACACAAATATAATATAATATAATGTATATAATATATACCCATATTTATTTATATTTATATAATTATATAAAGTGAAGTGAAGTCGCTCAGTCGTGTCCGACTCTTTGCGACCCCATGGACTGTAGCCCACCAGGCTCCTCAGTCCATGGAATTTTCCAGGCAAGATTATTGGAGTGGGTTGCCATTTCCTTCTCCAGCGGATCTTCCCAAACCAGGGATTGAACCCGGGTCTCCTGCACGGCAGGCAGACGCTTTACCGCCTGAGCCACCAGGGAAATCCTATAATTATATACATATATACTTATATGGAGCTTCCCTGGTGGCTCAGATGGTAAAGAATCACCCACAGTGCAGGAGACTCAAGTTCGATCCCTGAGTCGGGAAGATCCCCTGGAGAAGGGAATGGCTACCCACTCCAGTATTCTTGCCTGGAGAAGCCCATGGAAAAGGAGCCTGGTGGGCTACAGTCTATGGGGTTGCAAAGAACTGGACACGACTCTATATAATATTATATATAGTAAAATATAGTATCTAAGTATAAAGAGCCACTGGAAGGGTCACGGTCCCTGAGATCTGAAGTTAGGAGCATCTATGGAGATGGTCAGATCTGAATCAGGCTGACAGCTGGGAAACCCCAAGAGCCCCAGGAAGGAGGAACATCTGGGCTCCCCACAGGGGCCTCACAAGGGCTTCTGGGGTTTCAGGGAGGCTGGAAGACCCTCCAGACTCAACCAGGCTACAGCGCTATATTCCAAAGCACAGTAACCCCTGACCGCGGGAAGGGACCACGAGAGAACAAACGCTCCCTCACAGCGCCCACCACCTCCCCACCGCTCTTTCAATAGACTTTCAGCTGCCGTACCTGGGCCCAGTCCCCTCCCCTGCCCCAGAATTCTCAGGATACCGAAGATCAAACCCCGTCATTCCCTCTCCCTGCTCAGAAGCTACCAGGGCTTCTCAGTTGGCACCTCTGGCCCAAGACCCCCTTTCCGCTGTCTGATCACACCGCTGTCCCCCTACTCCCAAGCCAGCCAGCCCCCAAACACGTCTGGGATTCCTCCATCCCGTTACTGCTTATGCTCCTGCCCAAGTGGGAGAGCTGTCCTGATCTGAAGGAAGCCCTGCACGAGGCTCAGGGCAAGCCTCTTCTCCAGGAACCCCTCTCCCAGGCCACCAGGAAGAAGTAACTGCTCCTCACTCCCTGAGCTCAGAGGCCTNGGGATTCCTCCATCCCGTTACTGCTTATGCTCCTGCCCAAGTGGGAGAGCTGTCCTGATCTGAAGGAAGCCCTGCACGAGGCTCAGGGCAAGCCTCTTCTCCAGGAACCCCTCTCCCAGGCCACCAGGAAGAAGTAACTGCTCCTCACTCCCTGAGCTCAGAGGCCTCTGCACATGCCCAGTTCCAGAGTCAGCATCTCTACAAAGACGGCAGGCTTCATCAGTCTTCATAACCTCCAGAAGGGCATGGAGCTGGGGACTAGCAGGCACTCAGTGAACATGTCAGGCATCCAACTGAGTATTAAATCAAACCACACAGCACAACTTTAAAACATTGCTAGTTTCTTCCCACACCTCCCTTTGGAGGGCCCCGGAAATAAAAAGTCTGAATTTTTATTCCCTCCATGTCTAAAGTAGGTCATTTCTAAACAGTGGGTTTGAATATCCCACATCAAAACTACTTTTCCTTTGAGTTCCTTAATTCCTCGCTTCTTACTGAATCCATAGTCATCTCCTCGTTGTTGAACCCCGACCTGAAAAGTGTGTGATTAGAACCACATACTTTTGGAATTACAGGCAAAAGTAATCTGGAATTGCTGGCAACTTTAAGACGCATGTTTCAAGTTACAAAGCAAGACAAGATTGTTTTCAATCCTGCAGTGAAAGTGTAGGCTTGCCTCACCAGCGCTGGGGCCCAGCCAAAAAAGAAGGCCTGGGCAGACTTCTTGTCCATGGGTTAATGCGTATGTGCGCACGTGCGCGCGCACACACACCCCATGAGGAGAAGGGTACTCTGAGATGGAACAAAGGCAATCTTCCCCTTTCGTCACTGGGAGGATCTAACAGAACAATTTTATTACCACAACCTAGAGATGAGTTCTCAGAGACTACCTGGAAAACAACCAAATTTTGTGAATAATTATTAACCATAAGTAGAATAAAATGCAAACTGGCATCTGCCTACCAGTTATTTAAGAGGACTACTTGTGACTGATGAATTTAATTCAAGTTCAACAAGAGGAAATATGATGCCCTCCAGAAGGCTCATCTCTGTCTGGTTTTGTGGCTGTCTCATACCCACGAAATAATCAGGGAAAATCACAAAACCACATAAAAGCACCTGATAATATAGGTAGTCAGTCTGCGAGATCCACTGAAAGTTATCATGCAGAAATGCATTACTAATAATAAAGTCTCACAGATAACGATCAACTCCTGCTTTTGCATATAAATTAGATGGAGTGCCTATGAGAATGGCACTGTCTTTCCAGATTTACAGCTAGGTTCCCTCTGAGTACATGTCCGTGGCTGAGGTTTTGTTTCTTGTCTTTTTGAGTGCATGAACCTATCCACTCATATACTGTGCCTCAGAGTAAAAGGTTGTGAGCCAGTCATCAGGGGCTTCTGGACTTTGGAGTTTCAAAGCTCAATAAAAGATCTTCCACCAAAAAATCAGGAAGCCTTGCAGCCAACACAGAGGTTCCCTGAGAGAAGTTTTACAGGAACCATCAGAAACAATTCAATATTTTACCATGGTTACTGATTCCCCAAGCAGTTCACAAAAGCTAACCACCTGGATCCCAGGAGACATCACTCATGCTCCTTGGTCTGCTGCGGGTTTCAGGAGGTGCTCTGCGTGCTGGCCATCACGCTACTGAGCTAAGGGCTGAGCCAGTGCAGCTACTCTACCTGCCAGCTGCCAGTCAGCTTGAGACAGTTCAGGAAACCAAGGCAACAGGCTACAGTCAATGAACTGCAGCAATCTGTAACCCTTAAAATGCCAGAACAGTTCTCTTTGCTTGATATGACAAATCACCAGTTCCCATAAGCTCACCAATTCTGCTAAAATGAAAAATAATACAAACGACTGAAATATTTACAAATCAAATGCTATTATTATAATGGCTGGTATTTTGAACAGTGGGAGAAGTTTTTAAAGATGGAATGAGATTGGTCATATACTGGGGTAAGCTCTGAAGCTAGATAATGGATTCATAGGAGTTCAATATAGCATTTTTGATTATAAGCAAAACCTTTATCAAGGTTTTGCTTCTGCAGTTTGTTACCTGCAGTCCACTGAGATCCAAAAATATTAAATGGAAAATTCCAGAAACAAACAATTCATACGTTTTACATTGGGCACCATTTTGAGTAGCTTCATGAACTCACTCCCCCATCGCACGCACCCTATCCTGGGATGTAAATCATCCCTTTGCCCAGCGAATCCACAATGCATAGATTACCTGCCTGCCCATTAACCACTTAGCAGTCGCCCTGCCAGCATCACTTCAACAGTGGTGGTATTGCAATGTCTGTGTCCATGTAACCATTACTTTACTAAACAATGGCCCCAAAGCAGACAAGAAATGATGCTAGCAATTCAGATATGCTCTTACTGTAAGAAATTTTAAAATTAAATTTTATCATAGGTATGAAGGTATAGGAAAAAAACAGTATTAACATATAGGTTCATCTGAGGTTGCAGGCATCTACTTAAGGTCTTGGAATATCCAAAGAAGGGGAGAGGGAGAGAACGACTGTACTAGTTTTGCATATTGTTTGAAATTTTCCAAAATAGAAAGTAAAGAATAAGTATGAAGTCAAGGTTAAAAACTATTGAAATGCAATCTCTGCAGTGCCTAAAAATGACTACATATATTCTCACCTCCTAGTGTGTTGCCCTTCTACAGTAGGAGAGCAGATGAAATCTCAGAGATATTAATCTTGGCCCTTTACTAAGGCAGCTTAATTACAGGGACTCCATTGAGGTTTTTGTTAACGTCAAAAAAGAGTGTGAAGGAACCTTTCGAAATTTCAACACAGGTTGTAAAACACACAAGAGGCAAGTTTTACTAGTTTTTTGTCTACTCGATTTAAAGAAAGTTTTGCAAAGATCTCTGCTATTCGAAAATTTACAAAACACAACAAAACAAAAAAATACTATAAATTTGCCATCCGCGTAGAGGAAGGCACGTTAGCAGGTAAAAAGGTCTGCCTTCAGCAGAAGGTAGCTAGCTAGCAACCCTGGCTATCGGAAAGAGTGGCTTTACCGTCTTTTAGCGTTTGAACTTTTGACCTCCTCCCAAAATGTCACAAAAGAATTTCTAAACCTTGGGACTAGAAGAATGGTTTCTTTCCCGAAATCGTTTCACAAAACATTACTATTAACTATATCCGTTTTGAGCCACTGAGCCTAAAGTACAAAAATAAACAGTATAGTCTAAAAGAGATGCAGACTGGGTTAAGAAAAAGGAATGCAATTTAAGAAATAATCAGCAGATCGAGACGCGCTGGAAATGCAACAGTGAACAGCACCTTGTGGACTCTTTCCGGACATTGCTCTTTTGTTGAGGATCAGACTTTTTTCTCTGGTCCCCGTGTCTCTTCCTACCTTCAAACTCACAAAATGACTTGAAAGATGTACGGGCGGCAACGAAATCGACACAGCTCAGTCGTGCACAGAAACACCGGCGCTTAAAAGTCAACCCATCCCGGGAGGGACGCGCCCCTCTAGTTAGAGGCAGCTGGAGGTGGCGCGGAGCGGCCGGGTCTTGGTCCCCGGACAGGATGCACCCCGGGGCGCCCGTGCACCTGGACCGGGAGCTGCCGTCTCCCGCGGCTGAGCCCGCTGCCGCCCGAAGCTACCTGGGCGCCGTCTGTCTCCACCTCTCCCTCGTCCGCACTCGCGCCCGAGGCCAGAGCCGAGCGCAAAAGAGGAAACCCGGCAGACCCAAAGCTTCCGAGCACCAGCCGAGCCTCCCGCGCCGCCGCCCACCTGATCGGCCCCAGGCACCGCCCCGCAGGTGCCGCCAGGGAGGCTCCCGCCGGCCGGCCAGGAGCGCCGTGCGCGCAGAGGTAATGCTCCCGGGGTTTCGGTGCCAGGAAGCTCCCCTGTCCCGCGCGCGCCCAGGCCGCCGGCCCCTCCCCCGGCGCGGCGCGGGGGTGGAGAGAGGCGCGGGCGCCTGGGGGAGCCCGGCCTGCGCACCGGCTCAGGCAGGGAGGGGAGAGGTCCCCGGCGCTACGGCACCGGACGCGACCCGGCGGGACGGGACGGGGCGTCCGGCGGCCAGACTCACCGAGGCAGCGGATGTGGAAGCCCGAGGGCGGCCGCAGCGCCCGGCGCGACCAGCCCTCTCGCAGCGCCTCCAGATGCTCCTCCTTGCCCTGGATCAGCAGAACCTGCTCGTCGATCCAGCCCAAGAAGAACGTCTCGGCCACCGCGGCCGTGACCTTCTTGTTCCAGAAGTGCTGCATGTTCTCGGCTTTGAAGTCGGCGAAGATCTCGTAGCCGATGTGGTGCCGGGAGAGCTGTTGGGGCCGGGCCGGGGACGCGGGCCGGGCGGCCTCGGACCTCTGCCCCGCCGGCCCCTCGGCCGGGCCCAGGACGATGGCCAGAGAGTGAGGCGCGATCTGCAGAAACTTCTCCATCTTCGGAGGCATCCGGCGCCCGCCGTGTGACCCCACTCACAGCAGCCGCCGCCACCTCCCGCCGCTCCCGGGAACAGCCGCGCGAACTGCGCTGCAGGACAAGCGGGGAGCGTTAGTGCCGCCCCCCCCTGGAGCCGGCCGCGCCCCCGCCACCCTGCGCCCCGACGCCAGGACGCCCTGGGACCCGCTTGGGCGCAAGCCCGCGGGTGGGCGCAGCGTGGTCGCCACGCGTGGACGGGGCGCGTGTGCGGTGCCCTCTCGGGCCGGGGGCTGGCGCGCGTTACCTGCAGCTCCCGGCCACCCTCCGGGCACCGCTCATTTTCCAGCCGTGGCACCCTTGCCTCCTTCGGCGCCCGGCGGCCCCGGCGAGGGGCGGAGACGCGGAAGGGGGCCGGGCAGTTCGCGCTGAGGCTGGGGAACCCGCCTGGCCGGACCGGTCCGGAGGAATCCCCAACAGCCTGCGGCGGAAGGTGGTCCCAGGGGGTGCGGATGGCCGGGTCGCGGGGTGCGTTTGGGTGGCGGGTCCAGGGACGCACGGCGACTCACGGAAGGCCCCGAGTCCCCGAGCTGCGCGTGTCGCTCCTCCCCACGCTCCACCCCGCCCCCACCTCCCACCTCCTGCTGGAACAAGTGCCTCCGCTGACTGGTTGATGTGCCCTTGGAAGTGGCTTTTTAAAAAACTTAGTCAACCACGAAAAATTGTCATCAGTCCCTCCTCCCAAACCCCTGTGGGAACTCTCTCCCGTATCTCCATCCCGTACTGTGGGCCCAAGGTAGAAGAAACCCGGTCATTCCCAGTGTTTTCTTCCATTGACGAAAAGGATATGAAATTCACTAGGGAAGATAATCATTACACATTTTTAGAAAACGAAAAACAAACAAACAAAAAACCGAATCATTAAGCTTCTTTCTGTACACACTCCGTTTTTCTTCTTTTTCATTGAGAAAGACTAGTTATATATCTAGAACCCTAATTGACCCCAAGGTATCATGTTACATTTTCCTGGAGCAACATTTCTCAAAGTTAAGTGCTTGCAGAATGGCCTGCAGCTTTTGCCTAAACAGAGGTACCAGGATGTGGGTCTCACTACTTCTGATTCAGTAGGTCTGTTGTGGAACCTAATAATTGTTCTTTCTAACAAATTCTCAGCTAAATGCTGCTGGTGGTGGTCCTGGGCCACACTTTGAAAACGCCTGACCTGAAAAAAATATGTATATATATATGTTATATGATGAGAGGGATCATTGAAGAGTTTCTTGCCAAGGTTGCAGTGGCCACACAGCTGATGTCCCTGGAAAAGTTACGTTGTGCTTACATCCCCTTCAGCGAGGCACTTGGGTACATCATCATGAAGAAAGATGCAAATGTTTCTTGGCAAGGAACTGTTTCTTCCCTAGGTTCAGTCTCCAAGACCTTTATCTTGACCCATGTAGTGGAGACAGTTCCTGGCTATTTTCCAAGGAAAACTGTTTAACATCTCTCAGTGCCTCGTTCTTACAAAACTGGAAGAGGAGGAACAATTATTATTCCGATGTTTCCAAGGAGAAAAATGATGTTAACTGATTTGACCAAGGTCGCACAATGAATAGTTGATAAACCCAAGATTTGAATCAGACATTTTTGGTAACTTATCAAATAAGAAATCCTCAAACTCCCTGGGGAGAACCCTGGCCTCAGTTTTCTCCAAACTGAAGCTCAAGATCAAGTGGGATGTGAAGAATGAAAGTGAAGTGAAGTCGCTCAGTCGTGTCCGACTTTTTGCGACCCTGTGGACTCTAGCCTACCAGGCTTCTCCATCCATGCGATTCTCCAGGCAAGAATGAAAGAGCACTGTGAATGTGAAATTCGTTATCAGCCCTTCTCCCCACTGCCTGCTGTCAACCGCTTGCCATTCCTACAAGGAGAGAGGGCTTTGCTAAACTTGCTCTGCTCCAGGCTTATCAATTGCTGGTTGCCCACTGGCATATAACAGACACTCAGACAGTCATCACTCAGGGAGGTGCATTCCAGCCTAAGGGCCATCACTTTGGAATTTCTGTTCATGGCAGATTGTGTTTTCCAAAGAGAGGCGCCACAACGCTTCCCAGATGTGTGCGTTTCATAACGTGACCCCGTCACTCCCCTGTCTGGACATAGAATCTCTCTCTTCACCCCTTGAACTCTGGTTAGGACCTCTGATTGCTTTGACCAGCAGAGCAGAGATGAGTGGGAGGAGGGCATGGCAACACACTCCAGGATTCTTGCCTGGATAATCCCATGGACAGAGGAGCCTGGCAGGCTATGATCCATAGTGTCGAAAAGAGTTGGATACAACTGAAGTGACTTCGCACGCATGAACTGATGCTGTACCAGTTCTGGGAGTAGACTGATTAGCCTCTTAGGTCTCACTTAAGCTTCTTGGAAGCAGCCACCTTGTAACAAGTGTACGTACCCTAAGATCATCATGTTGTGAGGAAGCTCAAGCTAGTCATGAGGAGGAGGTATGAAAAGAGCACTGTGCTGGCCAATTCCCAGCCATTCTCACCTTCCCAGCTTAGACACCAACACAGGAGTGAAAGAGATATTCGAGGCCCAGCAGACACCAAATATAGTAGAACCATGGCCCCCGGAGTGACTCCCAATCGAGCTGTCCCAGGCATCTCTGGGTATTCAAGTCAATCCAATTGAAGCTTTGTATAGCCAAGGTGACCCTTCCCCAATTCCTGATCCACCCAACTATGAGCATAATAAAATGGCAGCTATTTTTCATCACTGAGTTTTGAGGTACATGATTACAAAGCAATAGATAATTGGACCACTGTTACAAGGTTTGCACTACTTAATGTTGCACTGTGGTAATGTTTGCATGCTTCTTGGGGAAGGCTAACATAAGAATCTAGGCAGGAAAGAAGATTCCAGTGATGTCCTCATTGTGGCACCTCTGGAAAGTCAACTTTTATAAAGCAAAATGGAAATTCTGCTACGTTATTTTTATCTCACAAGTGTGATAGGTTATTTAGACTCCTAACTCCATAATTCAAGGCACCAATTGATTAATGTGTCAGGAAGAATGGTATCTGCACAAACCACTCAATAAAACCTCACTGCAATAGAAGCCCAAGAGTTCCCACAGAGATCTTATAACTGGAGTTACCGCTTATTCGAATTAAAAGCCTCCTAGAGGATTCTTTCAAGGGTAAGCCACCAACACCCTTAATTGTAGCACGTGCATGCCTGCATGCTCAGTCGCTCAATCATGTCTGGCTCTTTGCAACCCCATGGACTGTAGCCCACCAGGCTCCTCTGTGGATTTTCAGGCAAGAATACTGGAGTGGATTGCCATGCCCCCCTCCAAGGGATCTTCCCAACCCAGAGGTGGAAACCTACATTTCCATGTCTCCTGTGTTGGCAGGTGGGTTCTTTACCACTAGTGCCACCTGGGAAGCCCATGACTTATGCAGTATTGGTGATTCTGTTTGATGTTTATGTCTACATGCTTATCTACTAGCCAGAAAGATGCTCTCAGTGGAATGTCGGTTACTGTCTATCCGAGGTTAATAATTAGAATAGCTAACATTACCATGGTGCTTTCTAAGTGTCATATACACTGTAGACACTTTATTATACTCATTCATTTAATCTGTGCAGAAACCCTATGGGCTGGATACTTTTGTCGTCTTAACTTTATAGATGAGAAACTGATCCACAGAGAACTTAACTCTGATGAACTTAATATGCTCAAGGTCTTGGTGACTTGGTGTAAAGTCCTCAAGCCAGGATTCAATCCAGGCAGTCTGGTTCCAGAATCTGTGTTCTTAACAACTGCATAAAGGCCCCCTCCACTTTTCTCAAAGAGTTACTGGTCATCTTGTTATTACAGCCACACATATGTGTCACTTGGGGATACTGGCTTAATATCGTGGTTGAGAACGAGTTTGATGTTTAAAACACTGCAAAAGTACGTCAGATGCTTCACTTCTGACAGCCTACCAAAAACATCTCACTTAGTCAAGACCTGTATTGATCTCCCCTACAGGGAACAGTTTTTGATGGCTTGAGACACTTTCTCAAAGTAGCTCAAAGTGCTCTTAAATGCTATGCTGATTCCTCATTCATTCCCTGCCCCTAAAGAATGAATCTCTTCTAAGACAAAGTTTAATATTGCTGCCATAATTGAGAGCCTCATGTAAGCCTAAAAATGAACTCTGGCTGGTTCTTGGATCTTCTGAATAATGCCTCTGTTGAGAGTAACCCAGCCATGATGCTTCTGTATTCTGGCATTCAAATTGTACCAGCCCTGGCATCTCCATCACAAACCAGAAGCCCATCCCAGTCGGAAACCAGTTTTCAAAGAGCAATGTGTAAAATGTACTTCTCTTTGTCTTCTGTTTCTATGCATGGTTGGTTCTTGTTCATTTCCTAAAGCTGTACCTGGGAGCAGTGAAGAACAGAAGCCAGCCTAGTTTTCCTATTAAAATACTTTACACTCTTCCTGACTATAATTGTAAACCCAACTCAACATACCCCAGATTNGCAATGTGTAAAATGTACTTCTCTTTGTCTTCTGTTTCTATGCATGGTTGGTTCTTGTTCATTTCCTAAAGCTGTACCTGGGAGCAGGGAAGAACAGAAGCCAGCCTAGTTTTCCTATTAAAATACTTTACACTCTTCCTGACTATAATTGTAAACCCAACTCAACATACCCCAGATTTTATGCCAGAAGTCCATTTTATTTGAACAAAAATTTCACTGGCCATATCAAGTTATTGTGGGTTTTTTAATGAAGTGTTTTAAGTAGCAGATGTCCATGTCCTTAGCATGCATGCCTCAGTCTTTAACTCAAAGTGATTAGAAGTTATTAAATCTTGCTACCATTCATTAAGAATCATATATCAAAAAACTGTTGTATTCTGTGCAGTATGCTGANAGGGTGAGGGATGGATCGTCATAGTTAATAAGCAGATACGTTGCTCAGTGGAAAGGAGCAGAGTCTGAAATCTTGGGTGTGGTCCCTCTTCTCTGAGTCTGTGACCTGAGGTACATTTGACACCTCTCTGCAGTGTGATTTTTCACTGTCTTGCACTCCATATTCTTAAGAAGCCATTCATCCCTGACTGACACACATACACACACAGATACAGGTAGATGATGCAAATGCGGAGAAACATTAAAAAGTTTAATATAAATAAGTCATTATCTAAGTAATCAGTATACTATTCTTTTAATTTTCCTGAATGCTTGAAAATTCTTATAATACAAAATTTGTAAACAGCATTTTTATCTTCTGAAAGGGAAAGTCACCACTCAGTTCTGTCTGACTCTTTGCAACCCCATAGACTATACAGTCCATGGAATTCTCTAGGCCCGAATACTGGAGTGGGGAGCCTTTCCCTTCTCTAGGGGATCTTCCCAACCAAGGGATTGAACCCAGGTCTCCTGCATTGCAGGCAGATTCTTTACCAGCTGAGCCACAAGGGAAGCCCAGGAATACTGGAGTTGGTAGCCTATCCCTTCTCCAGCAGATCTTCCCGACCCAGGAACTGAACCCGGGTCTTCTGCATTGCAGGCGGATTCTTTACCAACTGAGCTATCAGGCCAGTTTCTAATCTGTGATCTGTGACCCTCCCTTGGTTCAAGGCTCCCTGTCGGGTCCCACGTCATTTCACGCCACCTCTCCCTGCCATATCAACATCTGCTCAGGAACGGACAGGTGCTCGCTACCACATCGCCTTCACTTGTGGTATGTGTATGCTAATTTTTTACCTTTTTAAGGAGCATGTTATCTCCAACTGTGACATAAAGTCTTTGTGACTTCTTTTAGGGATTTCAGGGCGAGCAAGTAGTGAGAGGAAGTGGGGGAGGTGGACGTCTTCCCAGAGCCCAGACAGAGGCCAGATCCACCTGTCTACACCCACGTGGGCACACCATGTTCCTCCCTAAGCCACTTGTCTCAGAGTGGGTTCTGCTTTAACACGGCTGCTGTTCTGAGTCCCATGCCTCCTCTGGACCACCCACTGCCCTTTGGGAAGTACTGCCATGGTCCCAGCTGTGGACGGGTTGACTCTCCTAGGCTGCATACTCAGCGTGCGCATCCCAGGCGGTGCAGCGGTGAAGAACCTGCCTGCCAGTGCATGCGGAAGACGCAGGAGACTCGGGTTCCATCCCGGGGTCAGAAGATCCCCTGGGAGGAGGAGACGGCAACCCACTCCAGTATTCTCACCTGGAGAATCCCCTGGACAGAAGAGCCGGGCGGGCTAGGGTCGCAAAGAGTCAGACACAGTGGATGCACATGGTTGAGACACCAAAAACACCGGACTGTCTGACTTCCAGGACTCCGTTGACATGTAATACACCGTAAGTTCATGACAAAGCAGAGTGGTTTGTGTCCTCACAGGAGTGTCTCCCCAGGCCTTCTCCTACTTCTTCCTCACCCCTTACTCCCTCCCTATTGACTCATTACCCACACTGGTGACCTTATTCTGATCCCTTCATTCCCCAGGGGCTGGTTCTTCTGGACTCTGCTGATGTGTGTCCCTAAAGCAAAAAACGTTCAAAAGCAAAGTGGAATTGAGGCAAGTAGTCTAAAATCCAGAAGCTTATTTTTGGAGGCTGGGAAAGGAGGGGTCATCCTTGAAAATAAAATTGCTCGTCTCTCTTTCATGACATTAAAATATATGTATTTTTAAGCCAAACTGCCTTCACTATAGTTTAAGAGGGGTTTTCTGTTTTTCAGAACTCTCTTTTTATGTTTTTTTTTTTTTTTTTAGAAAAGCTTTGTCAAAGCATATTTCAGTCTAAAAATACAAATACTTTCCTTTAGGAAGTCACCGCTCCCTTCCCCTTACATATTTGAGGAAATACTGCAGATCTAGTCATGATGTTAAAATAAAAAAAAAAAAAAAAAAAAGGAAACGCTACCACAAAACAAATCCCTCTCTGGTGTTTTCATGGGAGCCAATAACAGTAAAAGCTGAAATGATGGGCGGTGGGTGGGGGCCTCTTTCCCCTCCAGGTCGACCCCTTACCTTCCGTTTTCTGTGGGTTGAACATTCAATAAATCTAAAGGAGAAACAACAAAAGTCCTTTCATTCTGGAAGTATACAAAAACACAGGCTTTAGGCCTGAGGATTCTGTCTCTTCCGTCGGCTGAATGAACTGCAGGAATTCGTGCAACAATCCCTGCGATGATCCTTCTTCAGAGCAGATGTAAACGCCTGGCTCCGTCTGACCGGCTCCAACTCTGACCCTTCTTTCTTCCCTAACTGTTCCCTGCCCTGACTTGCCTGGATTATGTGATTATCACGGGGAATTATCAGCCCCCGGGGGAATCCTTGAAGGCACCCTGACTACTTTCTCTTTGCTTCAGCACATTTCCAAGAATGGACACAGGCAATTCAGAAAAGCCTTCTTTCCTAAAGAGAGCTGCTCGGCCCCGGGTCTGCACACCTCACTCTGACGTTTCCGAGGCACTGAGTCAGCATGGGAGGTTCTGAGGGGCCCGCTGAATGGGCGCTATTAATTAGCAGTGGAGGTGAGCCTGCAAAAAGAAAATTCACACCATCTCTCAAGAGAGTTTTATATTCAGCTGGAGGAGATAATTATCAATGAGTACAACACAGTTAAAAGAAAGTGCATGCAGGACTTCCTTGGTGGTCCAATGGCTAAGACTGCGCTCCCAATGCTGGAGACCTGAGTTTGATCCCTGGTCAGGGAACTAGATCCCATATGCCGCAGCTAAATAAAGATCTTGGGTGCCTCAACTAAGACCTGGTGCAGTCAAATCAATTAATTAATTTTAAAAAATAGAATGTGAATGCCATGAATTGCTAAAATCTGTCATTATCACCTGAAAAGAGTGTGCAGTTTGAGGTGTTTGGGGAACACTTTGTGCCAAATAAAACAGAGGAGCAGTTAATGCCCTGGGCTTAGTCAGAAGCTTGGGTTTGGTACTTACTAGCTGTGAGAACCTGGAGAAGGCAATAGCACCCCACTCCAGTACTCTTGCCTGGAAAATCCCATGGACGGAGGAGCCTGGTAGGCTGCAGTCACGAAGAGTCGGAGACGACTGAGCGACTTCACTTTGACTTTTCACTTTCATGCACTGGAGAAGGAAATGGCAGCCCATTCCAGTGTTCTTGCCTGGAGAATCCCAGGGACAGGGGAGCTTGGTGGGCTGCTGTCTATGGGGTCGCAGAGAGTCAGACACGACTGAAGCAACACAGCAGCAGCAGCAGCAGCAGCTGTGAGAACCAGGGCAAAATACTTCACCTATTTCTCATTTAGTTTCTTTCCTCTTCTATAAAATGGAGATAATAAAAGTATCTCCAAAGACTGTAATAAAGAATGCACACAAACATTTTTATGCATAGGTATGTATCTATAGCTATATCTCTATTTTTTAACCTGGTTTCTCACTAGAATGTAAGCTCCATGAGACAGGACTATCGACCATTTGCTGCTGGCGTGACTATGCAATGTCAGCTTGATTAGGCTGGAAGAACTTGCCCAGCATTTTCTTCCGGCAGGTTTCTGGGGTTAGGGTTGACCACAGGAGAAATCTGCACGGTGTTTGGAAGTCAGGGGAATCCTGTGCCATGTTTGTAGGCTCTGAATAAAGTCAGTGCAGGGGCCCAAGCTTCGCGTCAGCTCACATGTGGTGTCACCCATCTGCTGGCCACACCTGATGCGGCAGGCAGCTCCATTTCCCATCGGATCTTATTGCCCAGCTTCTCCGACCCCTGGGCCAGGCATGTGTGCGGCTCGGTGGTGAAGACCAGCAGCTTCATCATAGACAGATTCTGGTTTGTTCTCGCGGGTCCCAGTTGGCCTGGCCTGATCACATTTCCTATCTAGCTTTCCTGCCCCCACTGTTGGTAACCTAGGTAACCTGAAAAGGCCTCAGGCTCATCACCAGACGCAGAGGCAACGGCCTTGCATATATAGAACCTGCCCCACAGCAGCCTCCACTATTATGTGAGGTCTCATTCCTAGAATAAATCAATTTTTCACTTACAGTGCTCCTGCTTCTCTGACTGAACCCGGATTATACAGAAATTAGTACCAGAAATGGTTCCAGAGGATGTGTTCTCAGTTCTAGGCCATCTGAAACTGGTTCTCTGATTGGATTCAATTTAAAGTTATTAGTGATGAGAATTATTAATAATGACTAATCATGGTAGTCCATGAGATGAGGTGGCAAAAATTAATTATTATTTGCAATCAAACGTTCATAGAAAGCAAGACTCTAGATGATTAAGAAGTTTCTTCAAGAAAAAAAGCACTTTATAGACAGTGAGGTTGTTGGGCTACAGTCTGGAGAACTTGGGTAAAGAAAATGAGCTCAGGGCTTTAAATCCCTAGCTGAAGCGCTGGCTGAAGGATAAGAAATATTCTTTGTGCGTGCATGCATGCTCAGTGATGTGTGACTCTGAGATCTTATGACTGTAGCCCACCAGGCTCCTCTGTCCATGGGGATTCTCCAGGCAAGAATACTGGAGTGGCTTGCCATGTCCTCCAGGGGATCTTTCCCACCCAGGGATCAAACCGGTGTCTCTTGTTTCTCTTGCATTGGCNACCAGAGATCAAATTGCCAACATCCGCTAGATCATCAAAAAAGCAAGAGTTCCAAAAAACATCTATTTCTGCTTTATTGACTATGCCAAAGCCTTTGACTGTGTGGATCACAATAAACTGTGGAAAATTCTGAAACAGATGGGAATACCAAGACCACCTGACCCGCCTGTTGAGAAATATTGCATAGGATATACTAAAATTTTGCAGTTAAGGCCACAAATTCAAATTTAACTTGGCATCCTATATGCTTAAAAACAGCTTTATTAAGAAAGTCCTGTATCATAAAATTCCAGAGCTTTGTGTACGATTCAGTGGTTTTTAGTTTATTCAGAGTCATACAACCACTATCACAATCTAGTTTTAAAAACATTTTACCACCCAGAAGAGAAACCCTGTAGTCATTATCAATCATTCCTTTCCCCAGTTCCTTTTTCCACAGCCCTAGGCAACCACTAATTTACTTCCTGTCTTTACAGACTTGCCCATTTTCGACATTTCACATATAAGGACTCATACGATACAATACGTGATCTTTCATGACCAGTTTCTTGCACTTAGCATGGCTTCATTGTTTTTCCATGTTGTAGTGTGTATCACTGCATCCTATTTTATGTGCTAAACTGGGTCAGCCTAATCGTATGGTAATTTAAAATAAAACCACTTTGCTAGTGTCAGGCCGACTGTCTTTACTTCCAGACTCGCTTCAGTCGTATCTGACTCTGTGCGACCCCATAGATGGCAGCCCACCAGGCTCCCCCGTCCCTGGGATTCTCCAGGCAAGAACATTGGACTGGATTGCCATTTCCTTCTCCAATGCATGAAAGTGAAAAGTGAAAGTGAAGTCGCTCAGTCCATGCGGTCGCTAAGTCTGACTCTTAGCGACCCCATGGACTGCAGCCTACCAGGCTCCTCTGTCCATGGGATTTTTCCAGGCAAGAGTACTGGAGTGGGGTGCTTTTGGTAAAAAGGACCTGAAATAACCAAATACACAAATACAAGGCGGGAATGGTCAGAGCTACCTGTCTGCTTCCACACCTCTGGGGAATGTGCTTTTGTGATGTCTCCTGGCTTTCTCTTTCCTTTGGGATCTGCCCTTGACGTTGGTTGTCACTAAATGTCCCCTCTATGAAATGTTAAAAATATTAATAACCCAGTGGGGTTAATCCATGACCTAAAGTTGGAGCTAGCCTTGCTTTCGATAGTGGTCTTTGGCCAGAGGATGTGATTTAAAGAAACAAGAAGAGTTTTGCTTTGAAAGTCGTAAGAGCTTGATTTCACGTCTGCCAGCGTGGCTCTTCCCCAGCCTGGAGCCCAGCCCTGACTCCATCCCTGCTCTTTCCCTCCTCTCCCTGGCTGCTCCCAAGGACAGGACGATCTAAGACCAAGACCCTGCCTTTGACCTCATCATCCATTCTGCTCATGGCCTTGAGAATTATGGTCTACACAGAACAAACCAAACCACTGCTGGAACTATTAGGGGAAGCACACTGACTGAAACCGCCTGCCCTGGCCAGGCTCTCTAGTAACCATTCGCGTCAGTTGTTCTACGACAGGAGAAACAGGGAACTAACAGAGTGAGGAACCGGGAACTAATAAGTCACCACCAACCTGAGGAGTTCGGGAAAGGTCAAAAGGAGACACCGTGTGTCCGTCCACCTCCCAGAATCCCTCGCTCTGGCATCCATCTTGGCTGGACGATGCATGCGCCACCAGGAAGGACTCGAGTCAGAATGATGGGCCAAAGACAACCCGGAAACTAATCACATCCCCATAAAACCCAAGACCGCAAGCCCCGTGGCAGAGCAGTTCTCCTGGGTTCCCTTACCCTGCTCCCTCCGCCTGGATGCCTTCTTCCAATAACGTCTCTTGCTTTGTCAGCACCTGTCTCCTCGGACAGTTCTTTTCCGAGTGTTAGACAAGAGCCCGCTCTTGGGGCCCTAGAGGGGGGACCCCCCTTTCTACAACATAATTGCTCTCAGATTTTCCTATCAGGTGATGAAGGAGAGAGTTTTAAAACCTCAGCAAATGACAGTCAAGCGAGTTGCCTTTTCTTTCTTTGTTTCTCTCTTTCCCTGTCTCTCGCCGCCTCCTTCCTTTCTTGTTCTTTCCCTCTGTCTTCCTCCACCTCTCTCTTTCTTCCTTTCTTCATCTCTGTAGCATTATTCTTTGCCCTTCCCAGACTGAAAGAGCTGACTTGTTGTCTGGACAGGTCTTAGGAGTCCTGTGATTTTGCTCCTGAGGGTGAGTGAGAGGCTCTCTCCTCGCAAGGGATCTGAGGTGTGAGTTCAACCCTTGCGTTGAACCCTCTCTGCCTTGCGTGACAGGATGCTCCGTGCATGCCTGCCGGAATCCAGGACACCGTCCCGCGCCTTCACTTGTAAAATATGTATTTCAAACTCGATGTATCTTTCAGCTTAAGCCTTCGTCAAAGCTGTAGCCAGCATCAAGAACTCCCCCGGAGGGCCTCGCTCTAACACTTCTCTCTCCCACAGAGAAAGTAACCTGCTGTCACCCCACTGTACATGCTCAGCTGGCAGAGTGAATCTTTATCATGTTAAAAGAAGGGAGAAAAAAATAAAATCACCAACCACAATTTCTCCTCCAGAAACTCTTACAAAAAGGTCAGCTTTAGTGCAAGGCGTATCAGATGCCTTTTAAGGAAAGCAGGGCTTGGCTAACTTGTTCCTAAACTTTAGTTCTTCAAGGGTTTTTTGTTTTTTAAGTTCCCATTCCACTTCAAACTCCAAATACTTATGGTCTTCTGAGAGTGGGCTCTTGTACTTTGCAGCACAGCAACCCCGAGGCAGCGTTTTTCCCTGTCAAGATTCTAGAGGGAGACGAAAGAATGAGAAATAGAATTCACTGTGGCTGAGTTTGGTCTAAAGGAAGTTCTGCTCCTTTTGTGTTGTGGGAACCGTATCTGGGAGCCATGGGGTGTCCAGGACCAGAGATGCCTCACAACTCAGGAAGGCACTACCCCCACCCCCCAGCCCTCAGCTGCACTGCCCTGCTCATGCCTCGCTCCTGACCAGGTCTGCGAAGAAAGTTCTAGTATTTCTCAAAGTAGAGTTCATCATGCTCACTAATTAACAGCAAGACATAATGAGCTAAGTACATATTGTATGGCATCACCAACTCAATGGAGATCGATTTGAGCAAGCTCCAGGAGATGGTGAACCCAGGGCGGCCTGGTGTGCTGCAGTCCGTGGGGTCACAAAGAGTCGGACACGACTGAGTGACTGAACAACAACAACATGTTGTACGTGTAGAGACTAAATAAGAATAAAAATGAGAAATGCATAAGACACAAACACAAAACCACTGAATAACCTGGAACATTGACATTTTATCCCTGGGCCCAGTAATTTTCAAAACTACTTCCCTCAAGAGACCATTTGCAAGGAACAAATGATAGTTATTGTATTAGTCTATCCATCAAGCATTGTGTATGGAACGCACCCTACAGTATGTAAGGCTCTGTGAAATGATGACCTGAATCTAAAGTACTAGATGCAACTGCAAGAGATGTGATTATCTCATTATTTCAAAATAAAATTTCTAAATACAAAGCATTACTGAATTCCAAGATTTTACAGAGGTTTGTAGTCTCATCAATAACAAGTGAACTCTCACAACAAAAAGTCCCAAGGAAGATAATGGTCCGCTTATCCCTCCTAGTCAGTATAATGCTATGGCTTGGATCTGGCTCACTGAACCAGAGATAAGCNTCTGAAGCGGGTAGGGGTGAGCCTGGAGCTCGGGAAGGCCAGGGTGTTAGGACACCTGGTCCCTACATCTGCGGGTGGCCTGGAGGTTCTAAACTGGACACAATCTCTGTCTTTCTGGACTATGATGCCTCCTCCTGGAAAGAAAAGGTAGATTTAATTAATAGGGCTCCACACCCTACTTGGGCTTGGCAAAATCCTTAGAATCTTTTTTGCATTCACTTTGAAAACGCCCCCAGGGGCCTCTCTCAGAGTTGCAGCTGGGCCGGCTTTCTGGAAGGGGCTGCACCACGTTTAAGCCAGGGGTGATCCCACTAGGGTGAACGTCCGTCTCAGACGCGCTAGGGGTCCTCATGTTGGAGCCCAGCCTGGTTGTCGCTGCAGCAATGGCATCCCTTCAGCGCGCACTGCGGGGAGGCGGGGACCTGGGGATGGGGCACCAGGGGACGCGGGGACCAAGGGTTCAGTGGACCCGGGGGTGGGGGGACCCGAGGATGGGGGGACCTGGGAGTGCAGTGGAGGGGAGCCTGCGTGCGTGCGTGCATGCGTGCGGAGTCCGCGCTCACCTGCCTAGCCAGGGTTTCTGCAGGTCATCCCAGCAGGTACAAGAAAACCTTTTCGCTGGCTCGTCACAGCTGGGTTCCGATTTTAAAACATAAAGGCGCCTTGTCCTGAAGTCACCCAGCCTGTCTAACCACTTTGGAAATTTCTTTCTGCTTCGAAGAACTCGGAGTGGAGTCAGTCATGCGACGACGTCCTCCTGCGTCCTGAGCTAGCATTGTTCATGCACTGAGCCTCTCACAAGGGGAGGCCCTGGTTTCATCTTCTGGGAGGCAGCGGGTGGCAACACTTGAAAGGTTCAGCTTACCCAACCCGCTCAGACACACTTGACTTTGGAAAACAGCAAATACTCTACTACCTGATAGAGAAAGAATGATTAACCTGAAAAATAAAACATCGTGGTTAATGGTTGTAAGTGAGCACCTACCCCTCCTTTGACCAAACTTTAATCAGGCTCCTCTGGGCACCTTTGCTCAACCAGGTCGGACTTGGGCTTCTCTGCCTGTCCGTGGAGAATGGTACCTGACCATCTCCGGTTTGGTCTATCAAAAATCCCTCTTACCCCTTAGGGTTTGCCTCAGCAAAAAAAAAAAAAAAAAAAACTCCCCAGGTGGCTCAGTGCTAAAGGATCCACCAGCCAGTGTAGGAGATGAGGGTTCGATCCCTGGGTTGGGAAGATCCCTTGGAGAAGGAAATAGCAACCCACTCCAGTATTCTTGCCTGGGAAATCCCATGGACAGAGGAGCTTGGTGGGCTACAGTCCATGGGGTCACAAAGAGTAGGACATGACGGAGTAACTAAACAACAAATTTCCCATCCACTGATGCCCACCGGCTCCTTGCCTTCAAACCCACACTCATCTCTGTCAGAGTTGAATCTGATCTCGCTCCCCTACAAAACTCCATTTCAATAGCCTCTCGAATAAGCCTGGCTAACTGTCATTAACAAGTATCCCAAATAATTTTTTAACAGTATCTGCATCTGTGTTGAATGATCCACCGAATTGTGACAATCGGTTTTCAAAGAATTCATAGAAAATCCATTTATTAAACATCATTGAATCTTTCCTCTGTATCAGGCTCTTGCACTAATTCCTCCAGGGAATCACTTGGAACCTCTGTAATATTGATTTGTAGTGTGTGGTTGGCCCCAGTTTGCAGAAGTGATTGTCTGACAAAAGTTTGTAGAAGTTTTCTTGTTGGTCTCATTCTTACAGCTGAAGATTCTTTGCCAACTTTGCTTTTCAAAGCAGAGGCTTTAGAGGGGTAAACACAGGCATAAGAATCCCTCTGACGACCTCTCTGGTGGTCCAGTGGTTAAGAATCTGCCTTTCGAGACTGGGGACATGGGTTGCATCCCTGGTCAGGGAACTAATACCCCACATGCTGTGGGGCAACTAACCCACGTGCTGCTACTGACCCCACACTCTGGAGCCCATGCCCCACAAGAAGACCCAGCATAGCCAAAATGAAAATTAAAAAAAAAAAAAAAGAATCCCTCTGTTCAGATGAAGCCAGATGCAGGGCACTGGGTGTCCCTATAGAGAAGGTGACAACAGCCACCAAAATGTCAGCAAGTCCTCAAACCAGCTCCCCTGTGCTGCAGTCTCTCACTTACATGATTATTTCATAAGAAGAAAGGAGGAGAGGAGAGGACCGGTAAACCAAAACAAAAACCAAAGCTTTTGGTTAACAGTTAAGGCATGCCTCATTACCCTGAAAATTATAAAGAGAAAGAATCAAGTTATTAAAAACTCTTTCTTTCCTATAGGAACTATTTATTAGAGTAATTACATAGACCTAGTCGGTGAGGGGGGAAGAATGCTTCTCGACAGCATAATTCTAGCCAATAAATGCAGGCCAGTATATTAAAATTATATTTTGCAACTTCTAATTAAGTGACTGATTCAGACAATTGTCACTGATGGATGTTTAGCTGAGCCTTATAATAAAGGGATTAGGCCATCATCCTGTAAGCGCACTGATCCATTTCGGCATCACTGAAAGTGAGACAATCAGATCTGTGTGGCAACAGATACGCAGATCAACTGTGAGATATTCTTAAAGAAAAAAAAAATGGGGCAAGGGCGGAGGTAGGTAGAAAGGGACTCAGGCAAGCTTTAAACCCTAACTCCTAGTCCACAAGAAATCCAGGGAAGAGAGAAACAAGCCCAATGACACCGTGGGAAGCAACCAGCCAACACCAGGGTGTGGACTACTTTACAGGACACTGACCCTGTTTCTTCAACAGGTCAATCCTAAGGCATAGATATGGGGAAGGGACTGTTCTACAGTAAATGAAGCTCAAAAAAGCCTTGGGACATAATTAAACATAATGATGGACCTTTTTAGGATGCAATGGAAACAAACCAACTCTAAAAAGACTGCTTAGTCCATTAGGGAATATTGAACATATACTGTATATTAGGCAACTTCTAAGGAATTACTGGCAACTTATTAGATGTAATAATATTATTGCATTGTATGTTTTTTTAAAGTCCTTTTATTTATGGGTGAAATTAAATAATAAGGGAATAGATGTCGGTACAGTGCTATGTAGACGGTAGATAGCAAAGTATTAATGGTTACAGAGCTGAGTAGAAGCATGGAGGTGTATTATAGCCTCTTCTCTTGTATATGGTTGGAAATTTTCTCTATAAAAGAGTAAAATGAATTAAGTGGTAGGAGTTACAAGCAGAGAAAATATTGTAAATGTAGTCTGAACAACTTGTAGGCACTAACACCTCTGATACACACATGAGCTATCCTGTGTTTAAACAATTCAATATTTAAACACATCTTGAATGTAGGGCTCCCTACTGTTTCCTGGTAAGTTGGGTATTTGGGATTCAGTCCTTTGTTGAGACTATGGTTTTTGATTACCATCCAGGGTCAAACATTTTTCAAGCTACAACTCAATACTCTGATGAGAGCATTATACGACTAACAAGACAGCCTTTGTTCAAAATTATCAAATTCTAACAGAAAAAGCTCTGCTCTCCGGAAGCAACAGTGCTGAAGAGCAACGAGCATTCTTTCAGTTTTCAATGAGTTTCATTCCTCCCCTAATTCCCTTTATCACTAAATGTGAACCTCTCGGGCAGGGAAAACAAAGCCAGCGCTACTCAGCGGTGCAAGTCTGTATACATTGAGAGCGCTTGGCGTGCGAGGAGGTGGGCAGGAGCCGACACCAGCCAGCACCCCTTCATCACCTGACCTGTCTCGTTTACAAACTTTTATGTCCTCAAAACCCAGCTCCCATAATACTGTCAGTTTAGGGGCGATGGAAACGCATTCCCTACAGGAAAATCTCCCAGGAGTTTCGTTAGGAACGTGGAAGCCACTCCAGTGTCACTCCAGGAGTAATCCCCTCCCCTCTGCTGCTTCCTCACTCACACTCTATAATCCCCTCCACTGGGCTTCCTACCTTGAATCTTTTTTTATCATGGAAAATTGCAGACATATCCAAAAGTACAGCCCCCAGGCACTCTTTACCTGCTTTGAAGAATGACCGACGTTTTCCACATCTTGTTTCTTCCACTTCTTACTGACCTAGGTTGTCTTCCGGTTTATTTTGTTTTCTGGAGCATTTTAAAGCCATTCCCACACATCTCATCAGTTCACCGGTCTTGTGCCCACTTCTACTGCATTCCTCGCGTGGCAGCATCTTGTGCTGGACTGCCGGTCCTCAGGAAGAGGATTCCTTTATGCTTTAGCCGCTGACACAGAAACTGGCCCATGGCAAGCACTCTGAACACTTGGAAGTCAATGTGCAATTAAGGGTAACAGTGTTGCTGCCACAGACTTAAGAATAGGTCTCGGTCACAGAGTGCACAATGCCTCAGTCATCAAACCCGCATTTAGCCAAAGCCCATTTGTTTAGGAGCAAACACTGGCAGCCTTAGAGCGGTGGTTACATAGCGTGGAGGTTCAGCACGTGGGCTCTGCAGGCAGAGGGCTTTGATTTGAATCTCAGCTCTCCCACCACGTGCCATGTCATTGGCTAAGACAGGTTGCATTTTCCAAAGATTGCAGTGAGCTCTCCTGTCCCTGCTGTTCTTCTAGGATGTGACCATTTCCCCAGCAAGAGGCAGGGTTCATGTTCTCTCCTCTTAAAGGTGGATGGGCCTGTGAGCATCGTGGCAGCGACATTCTGTGCTATCCAAGGCCAGGTCATGGAAGGGAATGAGGCTTCTGTCTTCCTGGCTGCACCAGCCACACCAGAGCTCTATGCCACCATGTAAGCACCCAAGCATTCTGAGACTGCAATGCTGTGAGGAAGCCCAAAGACCATCTGGAAATGTCCTGGGACTACATGGAGAGACACCTGGCTAACCCCATGCGGCTTCAGCCTCCTTGTTCTCACCATCCTATTTCCTACTTCACCTACTGTCAAACAGCTGCATGAGTGAACCCAAACCAGAAATGTCCAGACAAGCCCTTCCTCAGTTCCTGACCCACTGACAGCATAAAAAATGACTGTTGTGTTTGGACACCAAGTATTGGGATGATTTGCTGTGCAGTGATAACCAGAACATTGGGCAAGTTACTTCTCTATGCCTCAGTTTCCACATCTTTAAAATGGGGATGATAATAATAGTATCTACTCCACACTGGGCTTTTTTGAGTATTAAACAAATGAGGTTAAGACCAAAAATCACCTGGTACTCTGTGGCCCTCAATAAATATTGGCAATTATCATTTCAGAAACATACATGGTTTAGAAATCCTGGCCAACTTAATAAAGNAGTTTCCACATCTTTAAAATGGGGATGATAATAATAGTATCTACTCCACACTGGGCTTTTTTGAGTATTAAACAAATGAGGTTAAGACCAAAAATCACCTGGTACTCTGTGGCCCTCAATAAATATTGGCAATTATCACTTCGGAAACATACATGGTTTAGAAATCCTGGCCAACTTAATAAAGATATCATTTGCAAGTTTTCACATGCCAGGCAGGCTGATACAATCTGCGTGAGAAGTGCTTTCCATAAACGAAAAACCAGCTGCAAGGTGGCTATGAGTTTTGCATTCTCTGAACGACTG
Organism: Neotragus moschatus; assembly: GCA_006410615.1. NCBI lineage: Eukaryota > Metazoa > Chordata > Mammalia > Artiodactyla > Bovidae > Neotragus > Neotragus moschatus. The sequence continues at coordinate 1,329,179 of SJYA01003270.1, forward strand.
GGGAGAAACTAGAATTTAAAGCAAGGCTCAACCTATCATTTGCACGGTATATGTCACCGGAAACGCAGGCGTGCCTGGCAGGGCTGACTCTGGTAAAACACGCTTCAGAAAGCAGACACAAAAGGCCTGGTGAACACTGTCTCTTTCGCTCTCAGGCGCAAGTAAATTGAGTGGAAGGGAAAGTTTCTCACCAATTTGACCCTGGAAGAGAACCTGAATGTACTTAAGCCAAGAATTTCTTTTCTTGTGCGTGAAAACACGGAGCTTTACACTCATTTGGCGAATTGTATGCAGCCCTTCGGTAGCTGTCTGAGAATGGCATCACTGACGAAAGTACAAAGAAGATGGTGGCAATGGGGCTCACTCATCAAAGGATGGCATGAGAATCCCTTGTTGGAAATGTTTCAGAACACAAATGCACAGCAAGGGCAAGTCACATTTCTATTTGCTATCACATGTTCATTCAACAATCTCTAATCACGAATGTCACACCTAACCGCTTCCTGAAAATTATAGTCGTTACTATCTATTCTCTCAACTGGTAAATAACACAATCCATCTTAAGCACTTTTTTTTTTTAACCTAGTGTAAAAAGTACTAGGAGTTGGGACACTTTTGGTGCCTTTTCTGGAGTTTTAGGTCAAGAGAGGAAGTTTTAGAAAGGTACATGTGGAGACCACATAGACGCTCCTCATTGAAAGAGTTTAGCTTTCCCACTTGTTTCTTCCTTGAAAGCACCCCCTCTTTCTTCGCAACACCAATGTGGAAATTACAGCTCAGAATTCTTCAGAGCTATTGTTAGGGACAGCATCAAGAAGAGAGGCCTTTCATATTCTGGGTGGAGCTATGAACAGGCCATGAAAGAAATGACTGAATGAGAACAAAAGAATCTTTTTTTCAAGTAAGCTGAACACATTAAAAAAAAAAATCCATCTAAGAGCCATGATCCCATACAGTCCCTTAAAAAGAAGAATTCAAAGATAAGGAACCTAACATTTCATGAGGAAAACTGAGTTGAAGTTGTAATTTTAGGATCATAAAAATATAAAATGAAGCAAACTAGAAATCTTTTTTATTCCAAAGACATTACCATCCCCATCCTCTTGGTAACGCTCCACACTGATTAAAAACCAGTGCTTACTTTCAAGAATCAGAAAGCAAACTTTAGTCACTCCCCTAAAGCTGAAATTTTAAATGTTTTATTTAAAAATGTGTCCCCCTGAGTGGTGCATAGTACTGGCAAGGAGTAGTAGTGAGACCCAAATGGTGACACAGGAGTCAGAGAGGAGACAGGAGCCTCTCGGGAGGGACAGAGGGGCTGTGGCTGAAGCACAGGGGCTCCAAGGGAAAGGCTCTGCGGTCCTTCTGGACACTTGTAACCTCAGTGAGTCAACGGCTCCTGCAATGCTGTGATAGCTCTGTTTGGGGAACCCAGGCAAGATCACCATTTCATGTATTTCTGAATTAAAATGTGCTATAATTTAAGTAAATGGAATACATTTGCAGTAAAATGAACGACATGGGAGGAATCCTGGTTGAGAAAGGATTACGCTACTGAGGGAAAGCACAGGCTGATTTATGTGGTGTATTTGCACTCACAGAGATCACACTGACATCAAGGCTAGTGATGCTGAAGTGGATGCCAGGGATCCACGTGTCCTAACACGCCCTGGGTACTTCGTGTCTGACAATGGCGGTGTACACACAGGAGATGTTTATTATGTGAGTATGGCATCAGATGCACCTTTGAATTTTTCAAACTGCAGGTTATGTCCTGTTAGTGAGTCATGAAATCAATTCATTATACCAGGAACATCTTTTAACAAAACAGAGTAGGATATAAAATAAAAGAGCATAGAGAAAACATTACTTCATGGCATTTTTGTTTGCAGTCCCTCTTGTATTTTTAATTTTTATCATCCTCATAACATGCCTCTCAGGTGGTATTATCATCATATCATCCATATCTTCCAGGTAAGAAGCTGGGACACACAAAGGGCAACATAAACAAAGTCACCAGAGCTGGGATTTGGCCCTGGGACAATCCAACAAGCTCCTGTGGTCTCCACCTGAGCAGCGGGGACAACAGGGAACTCAGATCCCCCCAGCCCATCACAGCCCCTGGCTCCAGAACACACACCCCCACCACACACACTTTTGCAACTGTGTTTCCCAGCAAAAGCAGAGCAGCTCATACAAGCTCAAAATAAATAAAAGATACACACAAGCATGTGTGAAAGAGAAAGTTATTTATTTACATCATTCTTTTCCTTTTTACAACTCCTATACTTTTAAATAATAAAAATTTCTGGACAACGGGGGAGTTTTAAATTAAGATATTTTAACAGAGGATTTTCACAATATGTTTATGTACATGAATTTTCAAAAGTTTTAAACAGTTCTTTTCAACCTGCACGACATAACTAAAAGCTCTAGAACTTTAGATTTAGACCATGCATCTTTCTCTAAAACTTTCAGTTTAGGAGATTATGCTTAGCATCTTGCAGTTCAGATCCTGACAGGTGAGGATCTTGTTTACGAACCTGCTTCATAAACAAACCAAGCAAGCTGAACCTATCTGAAATGTTTTGGTGGTAAGCAAAGGTTATATTTTTTTAGACATCTTAAACTGCTTTCATTAAAACTTTTTGGAGTTGTCTCTGTCAGTCCTGTGACTGCTTTCTGGTTCCTGTGTATGGACTCTGAACATACATTAGACCCATGAGAACAGATTTATTCTATTCTATCTCTGGTTTAGCCAACTCTCAAAGACACCCACGGGGATTCCAAGCTTTCCGGGGGAGATACTGGTGCATGGCTCCCCTTGTCCAGGCGTATTTCAGACTTAACTTTCCTCGGCTATTGCACATACAAAACCCCCTTAACTGTGAAGACGCCCAGGTCCACAAAATGACTTTCAACAAAAACAAAGGGCTAACACCCTTCCCGTCACGCTGACAGATTTCAAATATTTATTAGTCAAACTAGAAGAGAGATTTTCCTAATATTTTAGGATGAATTCCTCTGAAGAGTTGGTGTAACATCCATTAAAAAATAGAGAATATTAACCTGTACCATGATCAAGTACAGCTCACCAGGAAACAGTCACACAGTTCTGTCCAGTTTCTCCCCGAGAACGGCTGAGGCCCGTCCTGAATCTCACGCGGCCGCGATGGAGGCGTCGTCCATGAGCCGGCCCTGTGGCTTCGGAGGGGAAAACAAGGAGAGTTTGCAAGGTAAGAAGGACCACAGAAGCGCTGTTAACTGGAGAGGGTCTGCAAGTACCTGGAACTGTTTCACGGACACAGAATAAACGTGTGCAAGTTTCCAAACAAAATTATGTTCATCTGTCTCCTTTCCCCACCTTCTCTCGCCACGTGAGCCTGGGGACGGCGACCTTGCAGCCTCCGTGCGGCCCGCTCCCTCTGTTCCTAGTGGCAAGCTCACCAGCGCATCACATCCTCTGCCCGTGGAGTCCCCTCGCCCCTTGACCTGCAGCCGCCACCCACCCGTCAGTGAACCGTGGGCAACAGGGCACCTGGCCACCACTCCCGCTCGAGTGGGAAAGCTTTCCCCTCCCTCTCGTGCTCAGCCTGTGTCCCAAGCTTTACGTGGGCCACAAACCTGAGCTGCCAGCCAGCTCCTTGGGACTCAAGGGCTCCCCTTCTCCTGTTTGGGAAAGAGTGATCCGTCATGAACTCTACGGTGCGTAACTACAAATACTGTGAGGACTGAAGCAGCAGATAAACACAGAATGCCCCTTTCTCGAAGTTCACTGACCAAAAAAATTTAAAACATGACATGGGAAGAGAAAAAGCTAAGAGTCAATAAAAGATATCGTGACTGCTTTTAGGTGTAAAATTTCTGACAAGTCAGAAAGTCTGAAAACACCCCAGAGAGTCATCAAGTAGTTAGAAGAATGAGGTTCCTGCAAATGACCGTATTATGCTGACGGACTTTAAAAGCAGACCTTCGTGGGGAGAGCGGGAGAGGCGACAGACCAGCGCTGGAACCACAGCACCACAGGCCGACAGCTGTGAGTTAAGCCGACGGTTCTGGGGGTTCCCTGAGGCAGGGAAGGGGGCCTCCTGCTCTGCTCTGCTGCTGGGAGGTTTCATACGTGCAGGTACACATGCATGCATGTGTGAGTGAGGCAACTGAAGCTCAGTGCAGGAACGGAATGAATGGAAGGCTAGGTCAGTCAAAGAACTGAAACCTAGAAATCACGTCACTGTTGAAAAAAATCAACACATTAAACCCGAGGATAGTTTCCAACTGGTGATCATTTTTAGAGAAGATCCAAATCCAGCAGCATTACATAGTTATTAGAATCAGAGAACTTCAGGGATTGTATTCAGAAAATTAATCCATTTTGATTAAAAACGAGTTAGAAATTAACTACAATTTTAAAATANCACTGTTGAAAAAAATCAACACATTAAACCCGAGGATAGTTTCCAACTGGTGATCATTTTTAGAGAAGATCCAAATCCAGCAGCATTACATAGTTATTAGAATCAGAGAACTTCAGGGATTGTATTCAGAAAATTAATCCATTTTGATTAAAAACGAGTTAGAAATTAACTACAATTTTAAAATATATTTCTAAAAAATAAATTATGAAGTAAAATAAAAAAACTGTTTAAGAAAAACAAAAATAGAAATATATTTTACTAAGCCAAAGGAAACACATGTTTAAGGATGCCGTCAAGATAAATCTTCATTTGCCCAAAGGAATAAAAACCTTTAAAATTAGATCTAAGAAAAAAAAAATCTATAAAATAGAAAATTAAAAATTAATAAAATAATAACTTAATAAGAAACAAAAAGCAATTCTGCCAAATTTATGTAGTAACAGTCAAAATACTAACATTGCTAGTCTCAAAATATTTAGTGACGTTTACGTGAAAAAACTGCTGTTGGAGAAGACTCTTGAGAGTCCCTTGGATTGCAAGGAGATCAAACTAGTTCATCCTAAAGGAAATCAGTCCTGAATATTCATTGGAAGGACAGATGCTAAAGCTGAAACTCCAATACTTTGGCCACCTGATGAGAAGAACTGACTCATCTGAAAAGACTCCGATGCTAGGAAAGATTAAAGGTGGGAGGAGAAGGGGACAACAGAGGATGAAATGGTTGNTTAGTTTCGGGATGTGCTGTTAAAATGCGCTAAAGCTGTCTAAAACCCACTCCATATTTAACACTACAACCTAACCCATTTCCTCTGAGTCCCGGCTGGCTGAGTTCACCTGTTCCCCGGGCTGTAAGTCCCCGACAGGAATGTCAGTGAGCAGAGCCGGGTAGGACTCGTCACACAGTTCTGTCCCATGAAGAGTCACATGCGTTTTCTGAGTTAAATTGGCATCCTGTCCTGAAAGTACAAATGTTAACATTTTAAAAATACAGAAGATTCAAATGTTGTCCTGCGAATCAACAGTACTGCAGAGAGAGCACTCGATCATAACCATTTTCAAAACAGATTTCCTGAAGTTCATACCGTGATGTTTATTTCATGTTGGATCAACGCAGATGAAATTTTGAAAAGAAAAGTTTACCAGGTTTTAAACCAGCAGTGAGCTTCACATCTCTGATCAGGGTCTTCTCGTGGGACTGAACGGTCACAACCAAACAGTACATTTCGTTAGTCAGGGCCGGGGGGTCATGTCGCAGATGGACCGAAATGTTTGGAACTCTGGAAATGACCCTTTGGGGGAAAAAAATGCTAGCTAGGTAACTGATCTAAAAACAACAACAAAGGATTCAAAGTGAGACGACCTTCCACGACCAGCCCGCAGCCCGACTCACATGGTGCTCGCCTGGATCACGATGCTGTCCCAGTGGACCTCGCTGTCGGGGAGCCTGGGTCTTCGTTTGAAAGAACGCGAGGCCTGCAGAGCCTCCTGGGCGGACGCTGCGTCCCCACCTCCTCCCTGCCAGTTCAGGACCACACACCTGCCCGCCTCGCTGCCCAGAACCAGATCCACAGACGTAATCTGCGAGGAGGAGGTCTGTCAGAGATGCCAGCTGGCACAGTTTGTCACCACCCCCTCCCAGGAAGTCTCGGGGTGGGCTGCTGGGCTGTGGCGTTCCTGGAACCCGCAGCGTGACACACAGGTCGGAACACACGTTCAGAAAGTCCGGTCCCTGGCTCCCGTTGGCTGGGACACTGGCTAGTAACCCTGCACCCTGTTTCAACCTCTTCACCTTCACATGAGGACAATATCCTGACTCTCCAGCTGAGACGGGCCGTGTGGCAGTTAGCAGACACACAAGCAGTGGCTGCTGAGCGAAACCAACGAATGTTCTGGTGACCACTCACCTCCTCCGAACCTAACTCCTAGTTCCACACGGACTTTTCCTGATGACATCAACAGTGCAAGCAAGGAAATTTTTTACTAACTGAATAAATGTCCTTTCCACTAAATCTATTTGCAAATATATTTAATAGCATTATTAATTTTGACTTGCATCTCGTAGGCTTCCTTGGGGTATCTTGCAAAAAGTTTTTTAAAAACTTCCTTAGTTTCTCATAAAAAATTAAAACATGACATTAGGGGTTTAGTCAAAATCATGAAGAATTTTTTTTAAGGAATAAGCAAAAACACTGGATACTGAATTACAGATTATATAATAAACAGATTCACAAAAATTGTTATGGGAACGCTAGGGGTGGTCTTCTGTTTCTGTTTGAGAAATGGTCCCAAGTTCAGATTAGCTTACCTGTCCCATTCCAGCCATGGGAAAACGTTTCCTGAGAGGCTTACCCCGTCCTAATCACTATTCTAGGAAATTTACACTAACTGATTTAATCCTCATGAAACACTAAGAGGTAGGTAACATTATTCTTCCCACTTTACAGATGAATAAACTGTGACAAAAGCAGTCAAGTAACTGCCCAGGGCCACAAGCAGGTAAGCTGGAGAGCTGGAACTGAAACCCGTGGACTTTGGCTCCAAAGTTTATGCTCAATAAAAATGAGTTTCATCATATATTCCTGAAAGACATTTTAATTATCTACATTAAACGAACCCTTTAAAGTACTAATCTTTTTAAAAAGACGCAATCAGCAATGTTTAAACATCAAAATTATATCACACCTTAGCGTGAATTATGTCATATTTTACAAAATATAATTGCTACATCACAGAATGCTCGTGCTCAGTCACTCAGTCGTATCTGACTCTTTATGACCCCATGGGCTGTAGCCCACGCCAGACTCCTCTGTCCGTGGAATTTCCCAGGCAAGACTGGAGTGGGTTGCCATTTCCTCCTCCAGGGGATCTTCTTGACTGAGGGATCAAACCCAGGTCTCCTACATCTCCTGTGTTGGCAGGTGGACGCTTTACCTCTGTGTCACCCGGAAGCCCACATTACAGAAAACATATACACACACATATACAGGATATATATAGTTTAGAATTCCTCAACTGATTATACAGGCATTAAAAATAAGGTTGGTCTCATGTGTTAACAGGAAGTGATGTCTAACACAACACTATCTAGCAATTACTCCTTGGAAGGAAAGTTATGACCAACCTAGATAGCATATGTAAAAGCAGAGATATTACTTTGCCGACTAAGGTCTGTCTAGTCAAGGCTATGGTTTTCCCAGTGGTCATGTATGGATGTGAGAGTTGGACTGTGAAGAAGGCTGAGTACTGAATAATTGATGCTTTTGAACTGTGGTGTTGGAGAAGACTCTTGAGTCCTGCAAGGAGATCCAACCAGTCCATTCTGAAGGAGATCAGCCCTGGGATTTCTTTGGGAGGAATGATGCTAAAGCTGAAACTCCAGTACTTTGGCAACCTCATGCGAAGAGTTGACTCATTGGAAAAGACTCTGATGCTGGAAGGGGTTGGGGGCAGGAGGAGAAGGGGATGACAGAGGATGAGATGGCTGGATGGCATCACTGACTTGATGGGTGTGAGTCTGAGTGAACTCTGGGAGTTGGTGATGGACAGGGAGGCCTGGTGTGCTGCAATTCATGGGGTCGCAAAGAGTCGGACACGACTGAGCAATTGAACTGACTGACTGACTGAATATTATGTAAAATATATCCTCACTGAAAGGAAACCTATCAAAAAACTGTAATGAATGATTTCCCTTGGTAAGTCCAAATGGAAGATTTTCATTTTTAACTTAATAAACTTAAGTATTATTGAAATTCTTTCTGATGCATACTCATTATTACTTGTTATCATTTAAAATATTTTTTAAACACATTTTATAACTAACCTCAATTTTCTTTCCTACATCTTCAGTTTTTGCAACAAATTTAAATAAAAACTTCCTTGTTTTACCAGGAACTAAACACATCTTGCCTTGAGTCAAATTTTCTAAAACGTCACTTGCTTTGGATGCTTCTTCGATTACACAGAACTGGTTGTATTCCTGAAAAAGACAAGAGTGACAGTCATGGTTTATGTTTCTTAAACATAAATTTCATGCTCTTGCTTTAACATTCTCCAATTAATCAGAAGGAATCCTTGGGCAATGGTTTGTAGTTGAATAAGACATACTAATCTTCAAGTGACCCAAGCTTGCTCCTGCCCTTGCTCTCAAAATGCTCCTATTTTAATGGGGTTGACGTACACTAAACTTTCTCAGGTTCGCCAAGATGCTAAGAACATTGAAACTCAAAAATGCTTGCTGGTTAACGGTGCAACATACTTTCTGGGTCACCGGAAAATTAGAAGTGGGCTTATAACTGAAACAGAATATAATCAAGCACTTGCCTACATCACACTACAAAAATGTTCAAATGTGAGACATATACTATCCCAATTCTGTAGAAAGAAGTTGCTTATTTATGGGCGCTATACGATGTTTGAACTATTCGAGAAGTTAACTGTGATGCCCCCAAAGGAATGAAACTGGAAGCGCGCACGTTTACACATTTACTTTATATCCATCTATTCCACTTTCATTTCTTTAAAATAAAAAAGATAACAGTTTCATGTTGTTAAGTCGCTTCACTCGTGTCCGACTCTGTGCAACCTCGTGGACGGCAGCCCACCAGGCTCCCCTGTCCCTGGGATTCTCCAGGCAAGAACACTGGAGTGGGTTGCCATTTCCTTCAATGTATGAAAGTGAAAAGTGAAAGGGAAGTCTCTTAGCCGTGTCCAATTCTTAGCAACTCCATGGACTGCAGCCTATCAGGCTCCTCCATCCATGGGGTTTTCCAGGCAAGAGTACTGGAGTGGGGTGCCATTGCCTTCTCCAAACAGTTTTATAATGAAAAGTTAATACTAATGTGAGAATAAAACACATGCTTTTGAAAATCTAATCACACTCGTTCTGAATATATCTTATTTGAAATTGAAGTTACATATTACAAAAGTTTTCANAAATGTTCAAATGTGAGACATATACTATCCCAATTCTGTAGAAAGAAGTTGCTTATTTATGGGCGCTATACGATGTTTGAACTATTCGAGAAGTTAACTGTGATGCCCCCAAAGGAATGAAACTGGAAGCGCGCACGTTTACACATTTACTTTATATCCATCTATTCCACTTTCATTTCTTTAAAATAAAAAAGATAACAGTTTCATGTTGTTAAGTCGCTTCACTCGTGTCCGACTCTGTGCAACCTCGTGGACGGCAGCCCACCAGGCTCCCCTGTCCCTGGGATTCTCCAGGCAAGAACACTGGAGTGGGTTGCCATTTCCTTCAATGTATGAAAGTGAAAAGTGAAAGGGAAGTCTCTTAGCCGTGTCCAATTCTTAGCAACTCCATGGACTGCAGCCTATCAGGCTCCTCCATCCATGGGGTTTTCCAGGCAAGAGTACTGGAGTGGGGTGCCATTGCCTTCTCCAAACAGTTTTATAATGAAAAGTTAATACTAATGTGAGAATAAAACACATGCTTTTGAAAATCTAATCACACTCGTTCTGAATATATCTTATTTGAAATTGAAGTTACATATTACAAAAGTTTTCTCTATGTTTAGACAAAGTTCATAGGTTTCCTAAGCAGGAAGTGAAAACAAAAATTAGAATAGGAAAACTGTAAAACTTGCATTGCGGACACAGAAGTTGAAAATTACAAATACATTTATTTTTAGATAGACTGTATCCTATACCTATTAGCAAGAAACCTACTAAGACCTAAAATTCACTAAGTTCATTTTACTTCATTTATTGCAAGTTATGATACAATACATACATGGTAAAAAAAAAAAAACACACATTAAAAGGTACTGTTACCTGATTATTAAAGCTGATACAGAGCTTAGAAAACCGAATGGGATGTGGACAATCAGCCTTCAGAAAAACATCAAACTGCACAGGAACATCGACATGAAAACTTGGAGCGTGGAACTTGGCTTTGCATTGCACTAGAAACAGAACAAAAGGGGCAAGTTAGACACCACCAGACGTGCTAGCCCCACGCACGTTCTTCTCCGACCTACATCTGCTCTTCAGAAAGGAAACATCTCTACTGATTATTCTGACTTCTGAACTTGAAGCATTTCAACAGACATAAATGCAGTTCACTCTTTAAAAAAAAATTTAAATGAACTCTACCTCCAAAACCTCTTTAGTTTTAAAAGCATGCTTGCTCCTGAAATATAACTGACATATGATTTTAAAGAAAAAAAGAACCATTCTGTTATTTTTAGCTTATTTCAAAATACCTGCCTAGATAGGAAAGCATAAACCTTTTAAATAACTGTTTTTTTCACATAACATCTGAAGTAAAAATGAACACAGCAGAAAATTTTAAGACCTAAACTAAGTATTTAAACTTCTGACCATCTTTGTATGTCAATGGGGAAAGTAAAAAAAAAAGTTTATCTACAAAAAGATTATATTTGGAAAATTCTTTGACTTTTATTATTCTGCATCTATTTATTTCTTAGAAAATGGACAGTTTCTCTAAGCTAATACTATAGATGCTGGTTACCCACCAAATGGCACAAAGTCCTGTACGCCTACTGTGAAAACATTGCTGCCAGCCAGAGAGATTCGGTCCGCCCACAGCTTCTGAGCAGTTTTCACAGCTAGGATATCACAGTCAGGTTCAGGATCAGGACTTTCATTCTGCACCAACATGGAGTTAAACATCTGTTCAGCTAGTTATAAAAAAAAATACACATACCCAGATACAGATTTTATATATACAGAGTTCCAACCTACCATTAAAACATTTATGAGGTTTTTTTCTATCCGAGATTTCTGGTCATCTTTCAGCGTTGAAGCTAATAAGAAGGAAGAAGCAAAAAATCAGAACTGTAAGACAGACAAGTAAGCCCATGACCCTGTACAGGTGTTAGTGGGGTAAGCCCCAAGTAAGCCCAATACCCCCACTACAGGTATTAAAATACTGTAGATAAATCTCTCTTCTAAGATGGCTAAACACAATTCCAGAAAATTGATAGCTCAGCTTTCTAAGTCAGTCTCAACACTTTATGTACGTGCATTTGAACTCTGTGAAAAATTATTTTATGCCATAATTTGAAAAGGCAGAAGAAATCTGTTCTTCTCAACTACAGTATGACCTTCAAGTGTAACAAGTTCCATTAAAGTATAAACCTCTTCTCTCAGCAAAGTGACCAGCAGGTGATACAAGTACTAACAGATATTTGATACTGAATTATTATTCCAACTATAAGAAGCTTAAAGAGGCCCTGTAGTTGTTAAGATTCCAGATTTTACTGAAGGAATGTTGTTACCTCTGCCAAGGAGTTCCAGGGAGTAAGTGACATAATCTTTCAGCTGGGCCATGAGGTAGGAACACTTCAGAGCCGTGGTCAGTATAGACGTGAGCAGGGTCCACCACCCTTCACTCCGATAATCACACATCACGTAATCTAGCAACCTGACAGAGGATGACATGTCAGACACGCTGAGCCAGCCTCACAGGGCAGTGCAGGAAGAGTTCATGGAGAAACTAAAAGAAAGTGCTTTACTCGTTTTATATAAGCTTCAGAAAAATCTTACTGAAATAGTTCAACAGGTATTTTCACATTAAATAAATGTGAGGTTTGCTAAGACTGAAAAGGACTGTACCAATAGGCATAACTTGAAAAAAAAAAATCATCACATAAATGGTGTTTAATAGAAGTGGGAATAAACACGGAAGTAATAAATCCTCCAATACAAATTTCCGTTCTCATTTAGCTGCAAGGGAGTCAGAATGCTTACAAAAATAAATAGTGAACAGGACTCACTTCAAAGCTTTGGTATAATCCTTTGCATAGTAATATTCCTCTCCCATTTGAACCACTATAAGGGAAACAAAGATTGTATGAATGTAATCTGAAATCTTGTATGAATGTAATCTGAAATCACTCAAAAGTCACATGAAGTCATGGCATGTCAGGGATACGTACTCAGGTGACTCTTCATTCTTGGACACTTATATTTCTTAAACTGCGCAACAGCATTGCTCAGAAGCGTTATTATTACTTCCTGTTGGGAAAGATAAAAAGTATGAAACATTCCAATAAAAATAATCTCATGGTTTCCCTGAAAATACAGTTTCCGTTGAGGGAAAAAAAAAAAACTCACAGAGTGAACAACACTTCTCTCCTTCAGCTGAATGGCAAGAATCCCCATCTTCTCTTTTTCGGGATCCGAAAGATCAAAGCCTGTNAAAAAAAAAAAAAAAAAAAAAATCAAGATTAGGGGAATTTTTTCCCCCACATATAATGAAACATACATGCCACAATGATTTAAATCTTAAAAGTATAATCTTTCATTGAGCTCCTATTTCTTACCAAAAAATATTCTTAGAAGGCAAAAGTTTAACATAAACTTTAATATAAAAGTTATATAACAACTTATAGTGATATGTTAGAGAAGTCATCCAAAAGAATTATTTAGAAACAAACGGTGATAAAGCAAAAAGTGCTTTATGAGACTAAACAATAAACCACTACAGTTCAAAAAAATATACAAATGCAAGAAAAAAACATTTGGATATTCAGGCCAATTTGTCTTTGAAATTTCTTCCCATTGCTTAGCATACTGTAAGTTAAGGTCAGTTAATGCTACCTGTTAGCAAGTCAACAGGTTTCCCCAGAGGCCAGTGATCCCCGAATGACCACTGCAGTCTTAACAGCACTCAGCTGCCTTCAGTAAGTATCGGTAAGCTCCAGAGGTGGGCCTGATCTCACACAGTCAACCTGACAAAGGGGACCATACCTGACTATTTCCACTCTGGTGGCACATTCGGACTGCTTCTCCTTCCACTGGGGCTCGTCCCAGTCCAGTTCATAAAACACGACCACCAGGGCTGGCACCAGATTCAGGTGTTTGTTCATCCAGCCCGTTTTTAAGATCCCTTTGGGGATGTACCATTCATACGAAGTTCTCTGCAAACATTGGCCGAAGTTGAAAAGAGGTACAGACCACTTGTTATGGAGTGCAGGCACTTTCTGTGTGTTTCTCTCATTCCATATACACATGCCACACTTTTTAAAGATAACACTTTTTACAGAGACCAAATAAGAGACAGCAATTTTTGGAGGTAGACACTCAACCCTAGAGCCAGTACAGTAAACCATTAAAAGGACCAAAGCCAAAGCATTTCTAATGACGTCAAGTCTTTCAAATAACTCTGTCAAGCTTTCAAATTCAAGAGGCTGAATTAAACAGCCCTTTCCCCAATAAATTCTACTTATATTCCTCATTTTCCCAGATTCTGCTCTTATAAAAGCTGCTCAGGTGTTCTCTAAAGCCCAAAATGGCTTCATTTGTTTCTAAGTCACGTGGCCAGGATGGCATTATACCTCCTTGTGGGTAAAAGAAAAAAATGAAGGCTAATTCCTAAGTACAGTGGCAGAAGGGCAGTCACTGTGGGTCAGCAGGAGTGCCACATCATGGGAGGGGATGGCCTGAAGCACCCAGAAACTCTCGAATCGCCCGCAGAGCACCTGCACCAACCCCGACTACTCCAACTCATGCTGGTCCAACCTTTACTCCACATAAAAAAAGAGAGGACAGGATACATAACAACTTGGGAACTTGCAGCGAATTACACACATGAAAATATCTAGAGTTTTCTTCATGCACCTCTGTAACCATACCCTTGATAAATTCAGGGGTTTCCCTGTACAGATACAGGAACAGAAAAGATATACACACTCAAAGAAGGGGAGACAGAGGGAGAAGGAGGGTCCCCTTGCAAGTATAATGTCATTACCTTGGGTCTACATTTAGGATACTCGTGGTCACCTGGGAGCACCTTGAAAGAAATCGGTACCCGATCAGCCCTTCGGTTGGCACAGAAGGCATCCCAGACAGCTCGATGGACAGCATTATAGACCACATCCAGGCCTGTGAGAGTGACGAAAGCCATAGGCCGACAACATAATTCCACAGGGAAGTCCCACTGGGTGGGGCTCATGTTTAAGACGTCAGGAAAACTCTGAAACGCAAACATTAATACATCAAAAATCAATTCAGTAAAAGCCCACTTCCTCATCTAACATATGAACCTCTACCATTCAGGAAATATTACAAAAAGGCAAAAAACTTTGAATGTTTACAAACTGTTGAGCAAATCCAAAAGAAGAGAGCAAATGGGAAAACTTTAATTCTTGAATTGGACCTATTAAAATTTAATAACTACACATGGACATCACCAGATGGTCGATACCAAAATCAGATTGATTACATTCTTTGTCACCGAAGATGGATAAGCTCAATAGAGTCAGCAAAAACAAGACCAGGAGCTGACTGTGGCTCAGATCATGAACTCCTTATTGCCAAATTCAGACTTCAATTGATGAAAGTAGGGAAAACCACTAGACCATTAAGGTATGACCTAAGTCAAATCCCTTATGAATATACAGTGGAAGTGAGAAACAGATTAAAGGGATTATATCGGATAGAGTGCCTGAAGAACTATGGACGGAGGTATGTATGGACATTGTACAGGAGGCAGGGATCAAGACCGTCCCCCAGAAAAAGAAATGCAAAAATGAACAGTTGTATGAGGAGGCCTTACAAATAGCTGAGAAAAGAAGAGAAGCTAGAGGCAAAGGAGAAAAGGAAAGATAAGATATACCCATCTGAATGCAGTTTCAGAGAACAGCAAGGAGAGATAAGAAAGCCTTCCTTAGTGATCAATGCAAAGAAATACAGGAAAACAATAGAATGGGAGACTAGAGACCTCCAAGAAAATGAAGAGATACTAAGGGAATATTTCATGCAAAGATGGGCACAATAAAGGACAGGAATGGTACGGACCTAACAGAAGCAGAAGATATTAAGAGGTGGTAAGAATACTCAGAACTATACAAAAAGATCTTCATGACCCAGATAATCACGATGGTGTGGTCACTCACCTAGAGCCAGACATCCTGGAATGAGAAGCCAAGTGGGCCTTAGGAAGCATCACTACAGACAAAGCTAGTGGAGGTGATGAAATTCCAGTTGAGCTATTTCAAATCCTAAAAGGTGATGCTGTGAAACTGCTGCACTCAATATGCTGGCAAATCTGGAAAACTCAGCAGTTGCCACAGGACTCAAAAGGTCAGTTTTCATTCCAATCCCAAAGAAAGGCAATGCCAAAGAACGATCAAACTACCGAACAGTTGCGTTCATCTCACACACTAGCAAAGTAATGTTCAAAATTCTCCAAGTCAGGATTCAACAGTATGTGAACTGTGAACTTGCAGATGTTCAAGCTGGATTTAGAAAAGGCAGAGGAACCAGACATCAAATTGCCAACATCCGTTGGATCATAGAAAAAGCAAGAGAATTCCAGAAAAACATCTACTTCTGTTTTACTGATTACGCTAAAGCCTTGACTGTGTAGATCACAACAAACTGTGGAAAACTCTCTAAGAGATGAGAATACCAGACCACCTGACCTGCCTCTTCAGCAATCTGCATGCATGTCAAGAAGCAACAGTTAGAACCGCACATGGAACAACGGACTGGCTCCAAATTGGGAAAGGAGTATGTCAAGGCTGTATACTGTCACTCTGCTTATTTAACTTATATGCAAAGTACATAATGAGAAATGCTGGGCTGGAGGAAGCACAAGCTGGAATCAAGACTGCCAGGAGAAATGTAAGCAACCTCAAATCCGCAGATGATACCACCTTTATGGCAGAAAGTGAAGAGGAACTAAAGAGCCTCCTGATGAAAGTGAAAGAGGAGAGTGAAAAAGCTGGCTTAAAACTCAACATTTAGAAAATGAAGATCATGGCATTCGGTCCCATCACTTCAAGGCAAACAGATGGGGAAACAATGACACTTTATTTTCTTGGGCTCCAAAATCTCTGAAGATGGTGATTGAAGCCATGAAATTAAAAGATGTTTGCTCCTTGAAAGAAAAGCTATGACCAACCTAGACAGCATATTAAAATGCAGAGACATTACTTTGCCAACAAAAGTCCGTCTAGTCAGCACTATGATTTTTCCAGTAGTCATGTATGGATGTGAGAGTTGGACTATAAAGAAAGCTGAGTGCCACAGAATTGATGCTTTTGAAATGTGGTATTGGAAAGGACTCTTGAGAGTCCCTTGGATTGCAAGGAGATCCAACCAGTCCATCCTAAAGGAAATCAGTCCTGAATACTCATTGGAAAGATTGATGCTGAAGCTGAAACTCCAATACTCTGGCCACCTGATGCAAAGAACTGACTCACTGGAAAAGACCCTGATACTGGGAAAGATTAAAGGCGGGAGGAGAAGAGGATGACAGAGGATGAGATTGGATGGCATCACTAAATGGATGGACATGAGTTTGAGTGAGCTCCGAGACATGGTGAAGGACAGGGAATCCTGGCGTTCTGCAGTCCATGGGGCTGCAAAGGGTGGGACACTACTGAGTGACTGAACAACAACATGTACAATGACTGTAGTCAACTTTAAGCAAATCACTATTTCTTGTAACATCTCAAAACCACACAGAACTTCAGGATGAACAGACCAAAATCGCAGGAGGGTGATCAAACTACCTACTTCGGTTATTAAAATAATAACAGTAATGATTGACTGACTTATACAAAGTACAATTATCTCTAATTTCTCTGTAACTGCTAACGTCTAATTTCTGATTTCCTGAGCTATCATTAAAATTGTACGTTAATTATCTAAATAGCTATGTTTTCTCATTTCTCCACAATTAATGCAAATACATCACTTAAAGGAAAATCTACAAGGGAAAAATTAATAATGAATGAAATCCTCTAGGAGAACATATTTCTATTGTGTCCTTTAGCTGAGAAGTGGTCTGTATCAATCCTAGGTGCACTAAGTTTACAAAAGCAATCATATAAAGATGTGTTTATTGTGAACAAAATTATCACTATTAGAATAATTTCTTGATTCCATACACATGTACTATAAGACCAGTTTCAGAGGTTATCTTCACTAGCATGTTATACAGGACTCACACACAATTTCTGTGAGAAGCAAGCACTTAGGCCACTGATACAGTATTTTTACCTGAAAAGTTGTTTTAGGAAAGGCTATTAGGCTTCTTACCTTAGGTACTAAAGGAACACTGGGTACTGGATAAATGGTTTGGAAAGCCTACCAGAAACAACAGATGTCTACAATAGACATAGACGTTTCAGAACTGCTTCAACATATATTCTGAGGACAGGAGTAAGCTATGAGGGCAAAGGACCGCATGTTCAGAAAAATAGCTATTCTAGTTTCAGTGAATTTAAGGTGAAAATAAAAAGAGATGGTCAAAGCACAATCTGAGTGCCACTGCTTGGTCCCAAAGAGTCTAGATTAGAGCCCTAAATGCCCACTTCCTTTAATAACCCGAAAGACTCAAAAGAATTAGCTGTGGTCCTTGAATATGGGGTGGAAATAAAGAGAAACAGAAATAACTATTTATCATTTAAAATCAAAATCCTGTCCAAGAGAAATATAACATAAATCACTAATACATAAATCATTTCAAATTCTGTAGTAGTCATATTTAAAAAGGATGAAATTAATTTTATTAATATGCTATTTAATGTCCAAAATATTATCAATTCAATGTCCAATGTCCAAAATATTATCAATTCAACATAACTATAAAGTTACTGCTGCTGCTAAGTTGCTTCAGTCATGTCCGACTCTGTGCGACCCCACAGACGGCAGCCCACCAGGCTCCGCCGTCCCTGGGATTCTCCAGGCAAGAACACTGGAGTGGGTTGCCATTTCCTTCTCCAATGCATGAAAGTGAAAAGTGAAAGTGAAGTCACTCAGTTGTCTCGGAGTCTTCCAGACCCCATTGACTGCAGCCTACCAGGCTTCTCCATCCATGGGATTTTCCAGGCAAGAGTACTGGAGCGGGGTGCCATAAGTTACTAGCAAAACCTTTTACCTTTTTTAATACTAAGTCTTTCAAAGTCTGGTGTGTATTGTATACTCAGAGCACGTCTCAATCAGGCCAGTCTATTTCATATGCCATTTATGGCGACTGGCTATTATACTAAACTATGCAGCTCTAAATGATGGTAACTCTGTACCAAAAATTACCTTATAAAAATATATCAGAAAGTCTTGCCACATACTACCTTAGGAAGTTTTTGCATTTGAAATGGCTATGCCTAATCAGTGGCCCCCCAAAATGGGAAGAATATCAGCAAAGGCCAACTGCAGAGGTTCTATGGATCTCGATGACAGCCTATAGAAGAAATTCCCAGATATCCTGGAAGAAACCAATGAAGCAACTAACCAAACTATGACCTAGAAGGAGATGTAGAAGTAGGAAGTAAACACTCTGGATGGGAGAGCAAGTAGTGAAAGGGAAGTAGTCTGGAAGCTGGCATAATCATACAATTATAAGGAAGACTCAGAAAGAATGCATGAGTGCTAAGTCGCTTAAGTCGTGTCAGACTCTTTGCAATCCCATGGACTGTAGCCCAACAGGTTCCTCTGTCTATGGGATTCTCCAAGCAAGAATACTGGAGTGGGTTGCCATTTCCTCCTCGAGGGGATCTTCCCAACCCAGAGACCGAACCCACCACCCTTATGTCTCCTGCACTGGCGGGTGGGTTCTTTACCAGTAGCGCCTCCAGGGGAGCCCCCTTAGAAAGAATGAAGACTGCAAAGAAAGGTGATCTAATCAAAGTGGCAGGTAATAACCAATAATAATGCAGTCCCTATTTTTTAGCTAACGGAGGTTCAGGATGCGCAGGACACAAGGCCAGTAAGGATGGGACTCAACGATGTCCAGCTACCAAAACGATCAAAAGAGGAACGACAGCTTGGGGCCGGGACGGTGAAACAAAAGCTGATGTTGAGGGTGTGAAGCAATGGCCCGACTTAGGAAAGACATGCCCCCCCGCCCCACGGTCCAGAATCTTGCTCCCCGGAGCTCAAATGAAGAAACGCTGCATCCCTAAAGGCAGACGCTTACCTTCCTCCTCTCCTCCCCGCCCCACCCCCTTTAAAGCTGGGGCGTCTTTTCTTTAGCAGCTGTAAGAGGAATGCACTCGCTGATGCTGTAGGATATCACAGGCTCCGCACTCCCTCCCCCCAAAAAAGCAGCATCTTTAGGCGCTAGCAATCTCCCTCGGCGGTTTCTCCCGGCCCCGGAGGTCTTCCGACTCGGACTCACGCAGGTCGCACGTCCCGGGCCCGCTGCGGCTGTGGCCGCTCACCGCCAGCCGGCGAAGGACGAGAGGAAGCAGGCAGAGATGTCACAGAACGCCGCCGGGGAAGTTGGGTCCGTCGTCCCTTCCGCCGCCGCCCCTGCGCCGGGGCCAGCAAGCGAAACTTCCCAGGGCCCACCTGCGCAGGCACAGGAAGCACTTTCCGGATCTGACTGACAGCGCTCTGCACCAATCGCAGCCCAGGAACTGGACGCCGCTCCCGGAAACGTAAGGAAGGGGCTCCGCGTCCTAG
>SJYA01003270.1:1351287-1367615 GCA_006410615.1 Neotragus moschatus
CCGCCTCTCCTCCAAGCCTCTCGGCGCCTGGGCTGCCGCGGCCTCTAGTCCCTAGCCAGCGGCCCGACGGCTTTGCCCAGCCCGCGCATCCGGGGCGCGCGACTCTTCTTCTGCCTATCGAAGTGTTTGTCTCAGCAGCCCAGGGTGCCGGAGAGGGAGCGGCCCGGCCTCGGGGCCACGGCCTTGCTTCCTTTTCGTTGTCACGAAACGCCGTGCACCCCGTGACCGGGGCGATGGGTGCCAACGAGGACCAGGAGGTGAGTCCGGGCAGGACGCCCCTTCCCTGCGCAGGCGCGGTGCCCCTCTCCGCCCGCGCGTGCCTCTCGCCCCCAAGGCGGCAGTCTGGTTGGAGCAGCCCCAAGTTTGCCGGCGTCCTGCGGGGAGAGGCCCCGGCACGCGTGCAGGGGTGGGGGCCCGCCTCTGCTTTTTCTCCACCACCACCCCGAGTCGCCCCGCAGTTTTGGATTTTTGCAAAGCAGGGGATCCACCCCTCACCTCCAGGTCTCTTGATAATCAGGGCGAGTGTCCTTGGCCCGCAAGCCGGCGCACTTGGTTGGCCTTAAACCCTGGAGTTATTTAGCGCCCGCGTTCCGAGTTAGGCTTCTTGGAATCCCATCTCCTTTACATCTTAGAATCTATTGTTGGCCGGCAGAGAAAGTTAATTGAGTTAGTTAAATTTCTAGTGCGGGGAAGGCATGACCCTAGTGTCTTCTGGCCATATAGCCTGGTGGAAGGAATCATTTATCCACCTGATGATTTTCCAGTAGATACGAAGTCTGTTTTGAGCATCTATGTACTAGGGTAGTTGTATGGTTTACACTCAGGTGTTTTCTCATGAAATGCCACTTTGGCATTGAATCATTTGACATGAGAGTTGGAAGGGATGCTCCAGGTCATCTGTAGAGGGAGCTTCTAAATGTGTAATGTGTACAGATGAGAAGAAGGGTCTACAAACATAAAGTGACAGTCCCAGGGCTGCACAATGAGTTTGTGGTAAAATCGGGTCTGGAATCCCAGTCTCCTAGATAAATAATCCCAATCTCATTCTTCGTTTAGAATATACTGCTTGAAAGTTAGCACTTTTATCAGTACATGATAGAAGTAATGGAATCTCGGGGTTGGAAGTTACCTTTAAAGAAGACCCACAAGCCATGATGTCCAAATGCTTCTAAAATACTCTTGCCAGGTTAGTTTCTAAGCTAAGGCTTGAACAGTTTCTTACTGTGAAGCATGCAGTGTACAGTGTAATGTTCCTTCCAGTTTGGCCCAGGGACCACCGCCTAGAACCATTTGGGCAGTTGTTAGTAAAACAGATGCCTGCTCCCTGTCTCAGATATACTGAAGCAAAATTCCTGCGGTGAGAACCAGATCTCCATTTAACAATAAAATTCTATTCTTCTTTCTTAGGACCGATTTCCAGATGTTTGAAGATCATTTTCCTGCCCAGTTTTTCAGACCTCCTCTTCTCACACTGACTGGTTCCTTTCAGCTTTTCTCCATTTGTTCATTCTTATTAGTTCCTTCAGTCTTCTAGAATTGTGTGACCGTGGACATAAATTTATGTTCTATTTCTAATCCATTTGTACAATTAAAACCCTTTTAACTCATTTCTTTCAGATGGAACTGGAGGCATTACGCTCTATTTATGAAGGAGATGAAAGTTTCCGGGAATTAAGTCCAGTTTCATTTCAATACAGGGTAAGACCTGACATGAATAGGAGCACTTACTACTTTGCTGGGAAGTTGTTTTTTTAAATGCTTTTTTTTTTTTTAATTTAGTGGCTTACATTTACTATGTCTTTGGATTTGCTGACACATTTAAATGAAAATGAAAACTCATCACCATGACATCAGTTATTTTCAAACTTTGAAAACGTAATTCAGAAGCTTTTTCAAGCTAAGATAAATGTGTTTATTATAAGAGAAATATAAAATATTAGAAATGGAAGAAACGTTAGAAATTCTGGTTTTTACCTTCTAATCTTAAAGATAGCATCTCAGCCCTGACTTCCCAAGTTTCCACAGCGATATTGACAAATGTTACGGTTAAAATTCAGGTCTCTAGGCCAAGCCTAGTTCTCTTCTTACTGCTTTACAGCTTAGTCAAGAAAAGTTGATATTTTTGTAGTTTTGTATTATCAACATGTGTGAAAATTTTTCGCATATATGAAATGTCAATTTCTCTCTAAAATACAGGTTGCTTATAATTCTTTTTCAGCATGGAACAGCACCAGTATTTGATTTAATAAATAATAGAGACCATTTATCCAAATTGTTAAGTAGTGGCGGGTGGTAGGGGAAGTTTTTTTTTGTAAAAGACTTATGAAAGGTTTATGGTTGTTGACATTGTCACCATTTAAAATAAATTGATACTTATGCATGATTGTTACTGACCTCACAGGAAATAAATCCTTTATAGTTATTCCCTCTCTGCTCACTGCTTCTCAATTCCCTTTCAAGCTCCACAGTCCTCACACCACCCCACATACAGAACAACAGAGACTTAGTGGCCACTAGGCCCTTCTCTTTGCCTCCGGTCACCTCCCCAGACTTCCCCATCCATGGCCCCCCCTACCCTAGCTAATGGGAGAGCCCCCCGTCCTCCCCCAGTGTCTGCACTAACACCAGCAGTTACTCACTGAGGATGTTGCAGGACATGTGGGTGTCCTGTCGTGTAGACACTGATAGATTTGTAGGCAATGAAGTGTGCGTAGTGTTTATTGTTTTATTCCAGCTTTGCTGTAAAAGTTTTCAAAATAAAAAGCTGGGGAAAGCAAAAGAAAAAAAAGAGATCTTTAAGCAGCTCAGTTCAAATAGGCTGTCAAAAGATATAAACTTCCAATTATAAGTCCTGGGGATATTGTGTACAGCATGGCGACTGCAGTTGATAATACCCTATTGTGTATTCGAAAGTTACTAACAGAATAGATCATAAAAGTTCTCATCATAACAGAAAACTGTAACTGTGTGTGTTGATGGATGTTAACTAAACTCATTGTGGTGATCATTTTGCAGTGTATACAAATGTCAAACCATTATGTCATGCACCTGAAAATAACATAATCTATGTCAATTATACCTGAAAAATAGAATAAATAAAAAGAGAAAAACTTAGGAGTTGTCATCCAGGCTAAGGCACTCCTTCCTTATCGCTCTGCCCTTTATTTCTCTGAATTTCACATTTCATTCTCTGGTTTCTTGGGATTGCGCTGATTAGGGCCTGTCCATTTACATGCTCTTAATGTCTGTTAGGGTTTGGTTTAGCAGTTGGAAAACGAAGGGAAAGATGAGGTGTTTCAAGTGTGTGGATTTTATCTGCTCTCTTCCTGTTCTCCACGGTGGTTGTCTTACCCTTGTCCTCAGCAATCTTTGATGGTATAAAAACTGTATGTATAAGACATACAGTTGCTGCTGGGAAAGACTGGAGGCAGGCCGTGGACATCAATGAAAGCTGTTGAAACAGACCCAGAGCGGGTTAAAAGTCACACACGTTTACACTGCCCTCACCCTCAGCTGGGTCTTAGCTCGTCCCCTTGAACCTTTGAAAATAACATTTCTAATCTGATCACGAGCTTTTGAGGTCATCATTTTAATGATCATCGTTTAATATTCTGTCTTTGAAGAACTTTTTACAAGCCTAAGATTCCCCTTTTCTCCAGATAGGTGAAAACGGGGATCCCAAAGCCTTCCTCATAGAGATTTCCTGGACAGAAACCTATCCTCAGACACCTCCCATCATATCCATGAATGCCTTTTTTAACAACACCATGTGAGTACTGTTTCGTTGTCATTTCAGTCATGGTAACTCAATCGTTTACTTTTCTCTTACCAGTGTATTTCTTGTGCATTGCAGATCGTCAGATGTGAAACAGAGCATATTAGCCAAGTTACAGGAAGCAGTGGAAGTCCACCTCGGGACGGCCATGACCTACACGTTGTTTGAATACGCCAAGGACAATAAGGAGCAGTTCATGGAGAACCACCATCCTGTTCATTCTGCTGTGAGCAGGGGATTCGGCTTTGCCACGTTTTGTTTGTTTTGGTTTTATGCTACTAGTGATTCATTTTTACTAGTCATTTTTTTGATTGGAAGGCGACTTTGTTTTTGGTGGCTTTTTTAGTTTTATTTATTTGGCTGTGCTGGGTCTTCCTTGCTGCACAGGCTTTTCCCTAGTTGCAGTGCATGGGCTTCTCATTGTGGCGGCTTCTATTCTTGTGGAGCAGGGGCTGTACAGCGTTTCCACGTTAGTAGTTGCAGCTTCTGGGCTCTAGAGCAAGGCTCAGTAGTTGTGGCTCACGGGCTTAGCTGCTGCTTGATGTGTGGGATCTTCCTGAATCAGGGATCTGACCGGTGTCTCCTGCATTGACAGGTGGATTATTTACCACTGAGCCCCCACCAGAGCCTAGAAGGAGACTCTATTACATTCAAAATGATAGTTACAGCTGGACCCTGAGAGGCAGCTAGAGAAGCAGAGAAGGGCAGTGACTCCTGCCCTGGGAACGAGACCATGTGGCCCTGAGAATGCCCTCTTTGCTGTGTGACTTTAGGCAGCTTTCTTAATCTTGCTGTGCTCAGTTTTATCATCTGTAAAATGGGAGTTATAGTAGTAGTTACTTCATAAGATTGTACTCAGAGTCCAATGAGTGATATATGTACAACATTTACAGCAATGCTTGGCACCTGATAAGCATTTTCAGTTTTGTCTCTTAACTCCATAAACTCAAATATCTAAAAATTTTCCTTCATTTCCTCCGGGAACCAGAAGGCTCTAGGTAGGCACACGTGATTTTTCTAAAGACATATTTAAGCTTTCAAATAATAGCAAATTACCTCTGCACTTCAGAGCTTTAGGATAATCCTGGTATCAGATCTTTCTCAAGGATCTGGTGATAACAGTGTAACAATATTATGTCCTTCAGTGTGAACTTTTAGGAGAGTAAAACCAGTCGTGTGCTGAGCTTCCTGACCTGATTAACGAATATAATAATGAAGGATTCTTTTACTTCACAAACCTAAAAATTGTCAGCTCATTTCAGGATGTGGGCATATTTAGCTTAATTCAGTAAGTTTTAAGGCAAGAGTCTAAGAATTATTTCTTTTTTTCTAGACATCTATAAGCAATATCATCTCACTTGAAACTCCTAACACAGCTCCATCAAGTAAGAAAAAAGATAAAAAGGAACAACTTTCAAAAGCCCAGAAACGTAAACTGGCAGATAAAACAGGTTTGTGTTATTTTTTTGCTTTTACGATATACTTGACTGCTCTTTGATGGGATATGGGTGCCAAGTAAGTATTTAGATTTAGAATATTGATTCTCTGCACTCTTTACTCTTAAACCATTTGAATCAGAGACAGTTTTAGGTCACAAATATATATTGAAAATATTTACTACTACTTTACTGAGCGACTGAACTGAACTACCACAAGAGAGAAGCATTTAAGGAGAAGGTGAAGTAGCAAAGTATACGTGAGCCTGAATACTGTCGAATATTAGACTAGTGAACAAATATGTGTCCTGCTGGTACCCTCTCTGACATGTTTGGGATTTTCCTGTTTGTTTACCTTTTTGACAGATAAGTATATTGTTGAAATTTTTTTTTAAAATACGTCTTTCATTTGAAATGAAGTCTGGTCTACCATCAGATCATAACACAATAAATAACGGGTTTTTTTCTATAATTGATCTATTTATATAACTCACAGAACAGCACAGTGACACAGCTTATTTCATTAAGCGGGGACCTTGTATAAAGCAGGGAAGTTGAGCAAGGGCATCAAACTAATAAATTAATCAGCTTCTCTTCCTGGCATTACCAGCTCCCCTCCATCTTTCTTCCATGATGTCAGGTTTTGTCTTGAATGAGAAGAGGACAAATAAGAAAGCAGTGCATCTAAAATGCCTTGCAAGTACTCCCAGGGGAACAGTGCTTTCAGTGCAGAATGATGACAGGCTGTTTTTCCACCTTAGTAATAAATGATTTAAATTTTTAATCCATTTGTGGTATAGAATAGTAATGGAAAAATCTTATTTAAGTGTTACTGATTGGTCTTAGCAATAAAGTTACTGTTTTTCTCCTCTAGATTACAAAGGAGAGCTTCCTCGGGGATGGAACTGGGTTGACGTGGTGAAGGTTGGTAACATTTTGCTCTCCTCTTCAAAAGATTGTTACAGTTACTGCTGTCAAGTAATGAAATTTGCCTCTTCCATTTTCTCCCCCATCAATCTTTGCATTGGACCGGGGATGTCTGTGTTTCCTTTTTCACGTTCAGCATGTAAGTATTTGTGAAATATCCTTCCCATTTTTCTCTTCCCTAGCCCCTCAGTTTTAGGTTTTGTTTTTCTAAATAGTGGAAAATCTGTAGAAGTGAGTTATAACTATAATAAAGTGTGATTGTTTATGTAAAACATGACTAAGTTATAGATAATATGGAATTTGAAAGAACAAGTCANTTTCCTTTTTCACGTTCAGCATGTAAGTATTTGTGAAATATCCTTCCCATTTTTCTCTTCCCTAGCCCCTCAGTTTTAGGTTTTGTTTTTCTAAATAGTGGAAAATCTGTAGAAGTGAGTTATAACTATAATAAAGTGTGATTGTTTATGTAAAACATGACTAAGTTATAGATAATATGGAATTTGAAGGAACAAGTCATGAAAAGGAGTGCTTTGATTCCTCAGTGGAGGTGAAGTACTTTTTTCAGGACAGACCCCTAAATGTGGCTGCCCACCATCCTCAGGAAAGGTTTTTTGTTTCTGGTGTGCAGAGTTGTTTACTTTCCACTTGGGGTTTTCAGCCCACTTCTCTCTGTGTTTGTCTTGCATTCCTCGTCAACAGATCCTTAACACAGCGAGTTAATGCCCTATCTGGGACTTTGTGAAATGCCTTTTCATGCCAGTTATTGTCACTGTGCTGTGTGAAGTAATTCCTGTGATCCAAAGTTAGGATCGATGAGGACCCACAAACACGGTTAATTTAAAAGCCGTGTTTTCTTAAAGTTTATTTTGAAGCCAGCTGTTTGGGCCTTTTCTGTAGAAACTATTGGAAGCAATTTATGTGGTTCTAAAACCTAGTCCACAGTCATCTGAGTGAGGAGCCATGAACTGCACTTGGAATAAAGAAACTCAGTGTGGACAGACCTCATTCTTGCAGTTCGCTTTATTCTGGTTCATAGATACCGTTTTGTACAAATTGAAGGTTTGTGACAATCTTGCATTGTCAGACGAGGGTTTGTATTTTTTAGCAATGAAGTATTTTTTTGATAAAGATATGTGCATTGTTCTTTTACACATAATGCAACAGTATAGTGTAAAGATAACTTATATTCACTGGGAATCCAGAAAATTTGTGTGACTTGATTTATTGTGATGTTTCCTTTACCGCAGTGGTCTAAAACCCAACCCACAAGTTTTGAGG
The DNA here is from genome assembly GCA_006410615.1 of Neotragus moschatus. Taxonomy (NCBI): domain Eukaryota; kingdom Metazoa; phylum Chordata; class Mammalia; order Artiodactyla; family Bovidae; genus Neotragus; species Neotragus moschatus. Next base: position 1,358,704 of record SJYA01003270.1, read on the forward strand.
TTGATCTTTATTTCTTATCGTCTTCTTGGGCAAGAGGCTGACCCTACAATTTAAGAGTTGTACCATTTTCAAAATTTTAAGAATTGCCTGGTTAAGATGATACATCTTAATTTTTTTTTTTTGACCACAATTTAAAAATTTTAGAATTTATTGTTTTTAAAAAAAGCCAAAAATATCATTCATTTTATAAATGGCACCTTTTGTATACTCTTAGTTCCAATTTATGCTTTAAGGAATTTTTTTTCCTTTTTCTGTTGAGGTTATGTTATCAAACAATCCTGTTTAAAGTAGCTGAGCCTGAAGTTAAAAAGTGTTAGTATTTCCACGTGGTGAAATCTTTAGGTGGTACAAGTTAGGTGGTATAAGTACCCTGTTGCCTGTTCTGTTAACTGTAAATATTGACTTTTGATTTTAAGTGGAAAAAGTGAACTCAGATAAGACGTTAGCTTAAACTTGTTGAATATTTGTTTTCATCTTTTTTTGTAGTTGAGCAAAACTGGCTCTAAAGACGATGAATAGCCCTTGGAATCTGAGACAAGGGAAGAGCATCCTTTAATAAGTAAACGGGGTTCCAAATCTTTCATTACTCTTTTCTGGTATTGAGGTGGCTTTTTATAAAACAATTGTTTTGTATGTTTCTTATGTAAAAAGAAATGTTTCAAGCTGAAAGTTCATGAAGGGAATCTGGTCGTATTAAATTATTTTCACAAACTAGCCTTAATAAAAGGTGAAAATGTTACTGTTTAGTATACTTTATGGAACCAATTATAAATGGACAAATACGAGGAATTACAAATAATCGATGTCAATTTATATGATCTTATTCCAGTGGATGTGATATTTTTTAAAGGAGTTTCAAGCCTTTTCAAATTCTTGTCCCAATGGAGAACAGTGAGTGAACAACGTGTTCACAGTATTATCCGTATTAATAGGCTTCTCGTCTTTAAGCCTTTGTTCCTTCTTTCTCTTAATTACTGAAGCATAAATTGCTTTAGAGAAATTTAAATTCTAGTGTTTCAACTTTATACGTAATATTCTTTCTAGGTCCTTTTTATTTTTCAAGGGTAAACTGCTTTTTAAGAAATGTATATCTGTTAATACTTTTGATTTGGCTAATGATGTTTGATCCTAAGAGCTTTCAATGATACGTGGAATCAGAGAAAGGAAAAAAAAAATAAAAGATCTGCCAAATACATTAGAAAATATTTGAATAGAAGTGCTGGTTCCTATTTAAACCATTTCTCTTTGCTGCATATACCTAGATGGGAGTAAAAGATGCCTTAATATTTAATTTTTATATTGTTAAAGACAGCGGTTTTAATAAATTCCTATTTATCCATTGTGTATTTTTAGTTGTTTGGTAACTGAGTTCTTCTAAGCGGTTTCACATAAAACCACATTTTAAGCCTTGTTGATTTTCCAGTACCCAAATGTGTGTCTCAGCCCAGGCATCCATGTACAAATAGACTTGGAAATCTTTCAAATGCTAAACTGTAGTACTTGCTGGAGTTTTTTTTTTTTTTAAGTCATTAACAGAGGAAACCATTAGTGAGGTTTTAGCAGGAAGTTACTGACATGTATGTGAGATAGCATATGCTCCCGAGCTTCAAAAATACTTAGACTACTGCCGTGGTTTCTGGAAAGGTTGGCTTTTGGTCCCTCAAGTTATACCTGAGCACCTTGGGTCTGAGTTTCTAACGAATAGTGAACTTTTAAAGACGTTTCCTTGGCAAAAGAGCAGATTGTTGTAGCCGTGGTTTTTGCTAGGTTCACATAGGCGTCAGTTAAATCGCTTGAATTCTAACGTAAGCATAACTACAGTGAAGAGGCTCAGTCTCACTCTTAAATGCTGAATCACATTTTTATTGCTTGGATTAGTCCGATAGAGACATCAAAATTCAGGACCACTGGAGTACGCTAACTTTTGTTTTCATGTTGTGTGCGTAGTTTTTGTGGTGCCAATTTGCTGGTTTTTTGAAGAAACTGAAACTGCTACATCTGCCAGTAGGAAAGAATGCTTTGTTTTATGCAGAAGATTCTGAAATTATTCAGGTGTGTTGTGGCTCATAGATTACAAAGAATAATGCTAGTTAAATGCCGATGAACTATTTCTACTCTTTTTATATGAAATGTACAAATTCCGGGGGGTGATGGTGGCAGTGGTGCCTCTTACTACCTTGTGTAAAACACTTGAACATCCTCGTCAAGGTTGCCATCATCTGCTTCATACTCCCAGTATATTTTCTCAAAGTCTGTTTACGTAAAATTGTATGGACTGATGTAATAAGCAATAAAACCTGAATTTTACCCAGTGACATTTCTGTATGTTTCATTTCACGTCCCTTGAGAGAGAACTGTTGGTTTGATAACTGCTCTGACTTACAGTGCAAGATGAACCATCCAGCTAGAAACGGTGCAAAATGTTGGACCCCCCCCCCCCAAAAAAAAGGTGTTTTAAATGAGCTGATGAGAGGGTAAGAAATACCCAGCGTCTAAAAAGTTTAAATGCAAGATGGAAACATTTAGTTCTCACAGCCTCGGGGGCCCAGAAAACAGGCAATGAGGTCCAGGATCAGCTCAGGGTAGAGAGACACACGCATGCATGGCACACACGAGGCTGAGCCCTGGCCCTCGTGGGGCCCTGCGGAAGAGTTCTTGTCTTGAACGTTGGTTCTGGATGGAGCGGTAAATGTAGGTGTACATACATGTGCTCTCCTGCAACTCATAGCAAGTTATCTCACTCTTGGGTTTCAGCCTAAATTCCTCCCCGCTGTGGTGGTGGTGGTATAATCGCTAAGTCATGTCTGACTCTTGCAACCCCATAGACCGTGGCCGGCCAGGCTCCTCTGTCCATGGGATTCTCCAGGCAAGAATACTGGAGTGGGTTGCTGTTTTCTTCTCCAGGGGATCTTCCCAACCCAGGGATTGAACCCGGGTCTCCTGCACTGCAAGCAGATTCTTTACTGATTTAGCTGCCATCTCAAAAAAAAAAAAAGCCTCAACCCAGGATGGTAAGGAGCAGGTAGAACCTCTGGGCAGCCAATAGAAAGGACCACAAATCTACTGTGGAAGGTTGAACCTACCCACAATCCAGACCTCTAAACAGAAGGTCTGTGGAAATAGAACAAGGAGTGTTACCTGGTAGGGATTACCAGGGGATCTATGATTCTGAATTTCAGTGTTTTTGACAACATAAGTGATAACACAGTCTATTGCAAGAGTCCCCAACCTTCGGGATCTAATGCCTGATGATCTGGGGATGGAGCCGATGTAATGATAATAGAAATAAGATTCACAGTACACACACTCACCTGCCAGTCCATGGGAAAATTACCGTCCATGAAACTAGGGACTAGAATGAATTAAAGAAAATACCAGTGGATATGATATGTAAGGGTATTTTGTGGTGTTTAAGTGTTATGTAAAATTTATTTCTTAAAGTCAGTAATGGTGAAACAAATTTGAAAGCCACTGCTCAGAGCATATAAAAGATGAAACAAATTTCACATGAAGGCTGTTAATTTTCAAAAAGACAAAATGAGCCTGCCTTTCAAAGTGCTAAGAAGGTTTGTTGTTTTTTTTTGCCTTATTCCTGAAGACCAGTTAGCCACATTGCATAGTATAATGGGAGAAGAGCAAAACATTTGATTTAGAGTAGGGTTTTTTAATGACTTTGTAAATTGATAATATGAAAATCCTTGCAAGACAGTTTTAGCTTATATGAAGAACTGAAGAGAACACCTAAGAGCTAATACCTGAATAAATAATTAGATAAAGATTTTTTAAATGAGCTGAAGAGAGAGTAAGAAATACTTAGAGTCTAAAAAGTTAAATGAAAGTTGAAAACCTTAAGTTCCCACTAATTGCTGACAAACACCATCTGTACCTAGTGATCCAGTGGTTAACACTGCCCTCCCAGTACCGGGGACCCAGGTTCTTTGATGCCCGGTCAGAGAACTAGATCCCATGTGCCAGAGCTAAGACCCAGTGCAGCCAATTTTTTAAAGAAAAAACATACTTTGACAAATTATAATCTGCTTATCAAAGTATGAAAGTGAAAGTCCTCGGTCATGTCCAGCGTTTTGCGACCACACAGACTATAGAATCTGTGAAATTCTCCAGGCCAGAATAATGGCATGGGCAGCCATTCCCTTCTCCAGGAGATCTTCCCCACCCAGGGATCGAACCCAGGTCTCCCATATTGCAGGCAGATTCTTTACCATCTGAGCCACCTATGGTGGTGAGAAAACAGACAGGAAGCATCCCTGTCCCAGCCCTTGTTCCTCTGTTACTACTGGCAGCTGGGGAATTTGAAGTGACCTTGCACATTTCTCTGTGTCCTTCTGGACACTCTAAAAGATCTATTTCTGTGGCTCCCACAAAGATTGGGCCTGTTGGGACACTTCTTGATACTTGAAACCACAAACGGTTCTGTATGATCAGTTCTTTCTTCTTTCATAAAAGAAAACGCAAGTTATAAAGTAAGGAATAAACTGTCCCAATGAGAGAGCGGAGGATACAGATGAGAAACGGCTTGCTTCATGATTAAGTGGTTAGAAATTAACCTTGAAAGCGTTCATGTTTAGAACCCGGGAGATAAGAAGAAAGGTTTTCCTGTGTGGAATTACAAGGGACCAGCCTTACCGCCCCGAGTGTAGACTGAAGAATCCTGTCCTCTAGCGCTTCATTCTGCTGTGACTGCAAAGTGGTAATGTGTGTGTTTTGACAGAGCACAGTCGGTGTCCTGAGTCACTACCCACCTCATTGGTGAAGAAACATACTTAAGACTCAGACCTTTTATCCTGGGAAAATCTGAGTCCCTCTCAGGTTTCAGTGGCAGCAAACTCTTGATTAATTCCTATCTGCTTTTCCCTGTCTGCTTTGAACTCTTAAAATCACACCCTTTTCAAATTCTACCCACTAGAATATTTTTTTTTTTATGTACAAATGTGAATGAAATTAAGTGAAACCTTTTCCTCTTTCTGTCCTGTGTCTCTGAAGATCACTAAATCTAGGATTTGCAAGTTGGCCATTTCATTCGATATGTGCTGAATACACTAAGTATTCCTTCCCTTCCAGGGGCTGCTCAAAGATAGTTTTAAATTGGTGGTTGTTATTTATTCAAAGTCTCCATGATAACGAAGAAATCATAGAGTTTGGTTACAAGAACATCCACCCATCTGCTAAAAGAGAAGCTTCATTCCCACTAATTGCTGACAAATGCCATCTGTTAAAATTTCCCCTAGTTTCTATCTTTTCCTCCAAGTCTGTTTTTTACTCGGAGTAAGGTGGACAGCCATAAGAGGGGATCCCCCCCAGCTTTATTGACCTGTAATTGACATGTAACATTGTGGTTTGATATACTTATCAACACATATACACTTATATACACATTTAACACTTATCTCTTCACATAATTATTTTTGCCTGTGGTGAGAACATTTTAACATCTATTCTCTTACCAATGTTCAAGAATGAAATCAGCATTGTTAAGTACAATCACCATGCTGGACATTACTTATTCATCTTATAGCTGGAACTTTGTTCCCTTGGACCAGCATCTCCCCATTTTCCTAACCCTCCAGCCCCCAGCAGCCACCAATCTACCATGTGCTTCTATGCATTCGAGTTTTTCAGATTCCACATACACACCACACCGTAGCTGTCTTACTCTACTGACATTTCATTTAGCACAATGCCCTCAGTTCTATCTATGTTGTCGCAAATGGCGGGATTTCCTCTTTTTCATGACTGAATAATACTCCATCACATAGAGGGCTCGGAGCTGAGGAGTGAGACAGAATGACTTTTGTTTGAACTGTTTATTGTGGCTTTAGTGTTGGGAATGAAATGAAGCTGGAAGGCAGGCAGGGAGAGACCAGTGGGGAAGCTGTTGCAGAAATGTGGAAAAGTGAAAGTGGAAGCTAGTTGCACAATCGTGTCCTACTCTTTGCAAAGGCTGGACTACAGCCTTTCCTGCTCCTCTGTCCATGGAATTCTACAGGCAAGAGCACTGGAGTGGCTGGGCATTTCCTTCCCCAGGGGATCTTCCTCAAGTGGGGATCGAACCCGGGACTCCTGCATTGCAGGCAGATTCTTTACCAACTGAGCCAGGAGGGAAGCCTGTAGAAATGTGGATGGAGATATCAATGGCTTGAACTAGGGTGAGAGGATGGAGGTGGGTGAGCAGTGATCAACTTCTGAATGTGCATTGAGAGAACTGCCACAGGGCTTGCTCACAGATCAGATGAAGGATGTAGGAGAAATGAATAGACATGCATCAATAAGGACTCCAAAGCTTTTGACCTGAGCAACTGAAATAAATTTGTTTTTTTGAAATACCAATTCTCCCTAAATTATCCTATAAATGTAAGGTAATCTCAATGATTCCAATATTGCATAGGAACCTGGAATGCTAGGTCCATGAATCAAGGTAAATTGCAAGTGGTCAAACAGGAGATGGCAAGAGTAAACATCGACATTTTAGGAATCAGTGAATTAAAATGGACTGGAATGGGCGAATTTAATTCAGATGACTATTATATCTACTACTGTGGGCAAGAATCCCTTAGAAGAAATGGAGTAGCCTCATTGTCAACAAAAGAGTCCAAAATGCAGTATGTGGGTGCAATCTCAAAAACGACAGAATGATCTCTGTTCATTTCCAAGGCAAACCATTCAATACCACAGTAATCCAAGTATATACCCCAACCACTAATGCTGAAGAAGCTGAAGTTGAACAATTCTATGAAGATCTACAAGACCTTCTAGAACTAACATCAAAAAAGATGTCCTTTTCATCATGGGGGACTGGAATGCAAAAGTAGGAAGTCAAGAGTAACAGGCAAATTTGGCCTTGGAGTACAGAATGAAGCAGGGAAAAGGCTAACAGAGTTTTGCCAAGAGAACACACTGGTCATAGAAAACACCGTATTTCAACAACACAAGAGACGACTCTACACATGGACATCACCAGATAGTCAACACCAAAATCAGATTGATTANGATACAGGATGCTTGGGACTGGTGCATGGGGATGATCCAGAGAGTTGATGTGGAGTGGGAAGGGGGGGGTTCAAGATTGGGAACTCATGGACACTTACGATGAAAAAATAAATAAATAAATAAATAATTAATTTTAAAAAAATCCACAATACAAGACATTTTTAGAAAGTCTTATTTTAAAAAATAAATCCACAATAAACGGAATCAATTGTATTAATGATTTCATCTATTACCCAGGAAATGAATATGGCCATGAAAGGCCTTAGCGAGAAAGCCTTGTAGATTTATAAAAGAGCAGTGTTTTTAAAAACTTCGTTTCCTCACCACTGTGTTCTCAGCATCCCCATGCACAAAACGGGCATTCCAGAAATACCTGTTGAACAATGAATGACCAACTCCGAGCCACAAATTATTATGACCTGCTTGGGGATATTTACTGGTGCTGACATAATTTTTAGTCATGATAAAATTATACTGTGACAGAGAAAAGTACTATTTTTTAAATAGTACTTTTAAAAAAGTGTTTTTTAAAAAGTACTATTTTTTAAATCCCTCATTTAGTTTTTCACAGGAAGGTTACTCCTTTTAAGAATCTAAAAAGGGATATTTCTTCCTGTCCTGTCTTTGTCTGTTTGGACTGCTGTAACGAAGACCCCAAAGACTGAGTGGCTTATAAACCACAGGAATCAATTCCTCACAGTTCTGCAGGCTGGAAATCCAAGGTCACAGTGCTGGCAGGTTGCGTGTCTGGTGTGAGCCCACTTCCTTATCGACGACACCTTCTCGCTGTGTCTTAGCGTGCTGGAAGAGATGAGGGGTCTTGCTCAGGCCTCCTTTGTAACCACAAGTTCCACTCCTGAGGGCCCTGCCCTCGCGACCTAATCACACCCAAAATCCTCACCTCCAAACACCATCCCCTATGTTAGGACTTAAACATATGAATTTAGAGGACTTGTGCAGGACCTTGGCCATTTCCACTTAATTTCTGGGTTTTTCCTCTCCTTAAGTGTTCCTTGGGTTGTGTGTGTCTGTGTGTGGGGGGTGGTGTTTTTTGGTTTTGTGTTTTGTATTTTTACCAAAATGATCTGTGTTGCTGAAACAGCAGAGGGAGTTAAAATTAATGAACTGAGATTGCTGCTATCATCCAATGTTTCTAAGGCACAAAATATTTGAAACCTGAAAGTATCAGTTTTCTATTCCACTAGAAATGAGGTTTGAACAGGGAACAGGAGAGGGGGCTTCGTTGCTCAGTCGTGTCCAATTCTTTGCGACCCCGCGGACAGTATCTCATTAGGCTCCTCTGTCCATGGGATTCTCCAGGCAAGAATACTGGAGTGAGTTACCATTCCATTCTCCAGGGGTGCGGGGGGCCAGCGTGGGAATCCCACCCTTGACACGGTCACGTGGCAGAAATCTGATGGGCAAGGCGATTCAGATTTCAGAGATTCCCCCTGAGTTTCCCTGAGCATNTCCAATTCTTTGCAACCCCGCGGACAGTATCTCATTAGGCTCCTCTGTCCATGGGATTCTCCAGGCAAGAATACTGGAGTGAGTTACCATTCCATTCTCCTGGGGTGCCGGGGGCCAGCGTGGGAATCCCACCCTTGACACGGTCACGTGGCAGAAATCTGATGGGCAAGGCGATTCAGATTTCAGAGATTCCCCCTGAGTTTCCCTGAGCATCTACACCCCAAAAATAAGGAAACCCGAATATGCCTGCTGCCAGGAGCCAGCGTGAGGATTCCCACCCGTGACATAGTCATGTGGCAGACTCGATGGGCAAGGACGATTTGAGTCTCGGAGTTTCTCCCTGGCATTTCCTGAGCATGTACCTAGAAAATAAGAATCTGCCTGACATTGTACTTTTTTCTAATTCTTCTGACATTCTCTGGAAAAAGTTAATTCAG